>JAODJX010000041.1:19582590-19593996 GCA_026776945.1 Isichthys henryi
GAGTAATTCACAGTATGGCATCCCTGCCCCCCCCCCCCCCCCCCCACAGCTAGCCCTCCGCAGGCAGCAGGTCAATGAGAAGCTGAACGAGTGGGCGATCTTCAGCGAGAAGCACAAGGAGCTCTGTGACTGGCTAACTCAGATGGAGAGCAAGGTCTCACAGAACGGGGACATCAGCATAGAGGAGATGATCGACAAGCTGAGAAAGGTGGGTGCAGGGCGCAGGCAGGCCGCATGGATGCCTCGACCGCGCACGCATATGTCTGCGTGTGGTTTTGCACGCATGCGTGCTTGTCATTTAGAAACTACAGTCTGATGTCTCAGCAGAACCTATTTGCACATGCAGCTCTCCTGCTTTCACTAGCAGAAGAGGATGACAGCATGGTTTCTTCTTAAACATCATGAACTCGAAAAGAAAGAAATGGATTGTGGAATATTGGGAATACTGAAAATGTTTGAAAATTCCAGAATATTCTCAGAATACTGTTAAGCAAAACTAAAAACATGGAGGAACTTTCATCAAAACAACATGGATTTTGATAAAAAACTATACTCGACATTTACTACTGGAATTCCAGAAGATCCCAGAGATGTTAAGTGATTTAGTAATTTGCTGCTCTTGTTTTGCGGTGGACCAAATTGCACCAAATGATCATCAGCGTGGGTTGACCCCGGTGCTGTTTCAGGACTACCAGGAGGAGATGGCCGTGGCCCAGGAGAACCGGCTGCAGCTGCAGCTGATGGGCGAGCGCCTGGCCAAAGCCAGTCACGAGGGCAAGGCCGCCGAGATCGGCAACAAGCTCAGCAAAGTCAAAGAGCGCTGGCAGCACCTGCTTGACCTCATCGCTGCCAGGTGAGCTTGCTGGCCACGCCCCCAAACCTAACATGCCCCGCCCACGTCAGCCACAATTGGATATCTTTGTTTGAAATATAAGCTGATGCAGCTCTCAGTTATCTTCTGAAGCTTGAAATGAGAACAGAAAATGACACCTAAATGTCACAAATAAATAAAATAATCTCTGCTGTCAGGAATTGGTTAAACACTTAAAAATTTTGGTAAGACTTTACTTGAGGTGGCACAAATAAGGTAGTAGTACACTCTTACTTAATGTATTAATTAAACAGAAACTAAATGTTAGTTGCTGGTCCCATGATTCATCAATAATCATAACATTTTATGTTTCATGCAGTTACTATATTTGCTCAGGGTTTGTACCTGAGTAGTAACTGAGTTATTCAGTTGTTTGTGCCGCCTCAAAGTGTAACCAAAAATTGTCATTGTTCATGTACTTTCATATTTTTCATATTTCATATTTGTTTATCACTTTCATATATCAATTCAGAAATAGTCATTATGAACCTGCTAGAATGCATTAGGAACTCTTAATTAGTAACTCATTTTGACCTGGTATTACTCAGTGAGTATCTGTCTTTGTCTACATATGTGTGTCTGTGTGTGTGTCTATGTGATCCAGATATACCTTACCTTGTGGGGACAAGTTTCCTGGTCCTAATTTAATAAAAATCTATGAGTGCAATGAAAAAAATTATTATGCAAAAACTCTTGTATTTTGCTTGGTTACTTATGGTTATGGTTAGGGCTGAGTAGGGGTTAAGGTTGTCATAGTTAGCATTAGCATTATTCCCATACAAATAAATGAGCAGTCCCCATAAAGATCTGTTTACCCGAAGTGTGTGTGTGTATGTCTCTGTATCAGTCTTTTTCTGCGTGTGTGTGACTGTGTGTGTGCCTGTGTGTGTGTGTGTGTGTGTGTCTGTATCTGTCTTTTTCTGCATATGTGTGTCTGCGTGTGTGTGTGTTTGTGAGTGTGTGCTGTACTGGCCTTCCTTGCAGTGCTGTGTATAGCCATAGGCCGGCACAGTGACTCGGTGTTAGCTGTGCTACGTCACCCTGCCAGGGTTCGAATCCTGCCGTTGCTCTGTCTACCAACTTTGCATGTCCTCACTATGTTATACCGCGTCTGTCTGGGGACTCCTGTTTACTCCTGCTGCCCAACAACATCCAATTAGGCTAATTTACATTTGCAAATTGCCTATAGTGCTTGATTGTGTGTAGCCGCACCATGATGGACTGGCATCCAATCCAGAGTGTAGCCCCGCCATGTGGGCCCCGGGGCCCCAGGGCTCCAGTTAGCCTGCCGAAGATAAATGCTTTGAAGATGGATTACAGACAGTGGTATTCTACAGATTAGAATGAAATGCCACTTTAGTGCTAGAGAGTTTTCAATAGAAGTTAGGTGGAAGAGATTGGGAGTGTTTAGGAAGAGGAGCCATCACAGACTCACTCCCCCACCCCCCCATAATTCCACTCTGACAGCTGCACCCCCCCCCCATTTCCTAGAAGAAAGTGAGAGTTCATGTCACTTGCTCCTGAGTGGGGGTAGCAGGGGTAGGACCGTTGTCTCACCCTAACCAAGCAGTTGCTGGTCTCTGACATCTGCAACAGCAATATGTTTGAGATTTGGAGGGGAGGGGGCAGTCTGGTGTTTGCCCCACCTCACTCCTCAACAGCGCCTGTGAACAGTCCCATGCTGCCAGCTCACCAGCACATGCTAATGACTGTACGTTTTATTTAGCAACACGAGTACTTGTCACCCCTCCCCAGCCCTCTGTGGGGTGGAGGGAGGGCGGGCTGGTTTCCCCCCCCGAAAACATTCCAAGTGTTGTGCCGCAGTATTTCGGTGACTGCCACTTGTGAGTAGCGGGAACAGAGAGCCGGCTTACTCCGAGACAGAACACTGTAGCTGTGCGATACTTCAGTTAGGCTCGCAGGAAGCACGCCGGTCCGAATCCATGGTTCTGGACTTCGGGAGGGACGAAATGGCGGGTCACCTCGACGAGGACGAGGATCTTCCGGAGTGTGACTGCGATATCACCAGGCAGGCTGACTGAACCCCCCCCTCCCCCCCATGTGACTCCTATTCTAACTCCCCATTCACTGTTTACCCGAGCAGATTTCTGTGTCTCCATATTTTTGGGACACACTGCTTTGGCTATGCATGTATCTGTTCGTTGATAGAGGTGGGAAGAGTTGTGATTTTTCAGTTACCACCCCCCTCCCCCCCGGGTTATTGACTGGTCTGGGCCGACACTGGGGAGATGGTTTGTTTTTGTTCGCAGTGTTGATGACTGACGCGTGTATCGCAGTTACCAGTGACACGCTGTACACGTGATGCTGTTCTGATTACAGCTTGTTTCAAAGCCACGCTGTCTTCTCTGATGACGTTAAGGCCGATGCTGCTGTTTTGTGGAGAATTCTGCCCAGTTGCTGACAGTTTTAGACAGTTACATGACCACAGAGTGTCGTACTCAGTCACGCTCTTTGAATTTAGTGAGAGATTCCAGGCGGGACAGGGAACGGAGCCCGCTGGCTGATTCCCAGCTCTCAGGTGGAAAGCAACACTCAGTATAGGGGCACTGGAGCCAGGCTACAGTTTTTGCCTGTGAAAGTGGCAGAATGAAAAAGTCTGTGAAATAGGGCTCGGGCTACATTAACTCCTATGAACCCCGAGTGATGAAAATAGAGCGAGTTTTGGTTTGGGAAACTTCCCTTCTTCCCATATTTTGCTAGATAAACAATGATAATGAGAAACTTTTCAAAGAAAAAAAAAACGTGCTACAGTTGCCTGAACTTCCTGTGTTATAACCTTCCTCTGCTATAACCTTCCTGTGTTATAACCTTCCTCTGCTATAACCTTCCTGTGTTATAGCCTTCCTCTGCTATAACCTTCCTGTGTCATAAACTTCCTGTGCTATAACCTTCCTCTGCTATAATCGTCCTCTGCTATAACCTTCCTCTTCTATAACCTTCCTGTGTTATAACCTTCCTCTGCTATAACCTTATGCACAATGATATGACCTATGGAATTAACAATTCAAATGTATATTAGAAGATATATTAGAAATGGAAGAGTGGAAGTTTACTGGAAATGGGGTTTAGTAGCTGTCACGGTGGGTGGGGATTACTTACTGTACCAGTGCTTAACCTGCCAATGAACTTTGCTGTCACTGCCATACTGGCTTCACTGCACAAGGCTTTAGATTGTTTACATCAAAGTTTGTCTTGTGAAAGTGAGTCTGATTGCGTTAGAAACATTGGAAATGGTAAAATGATACACTTTAATGTTAATGGTTTGAGTCTGTGTGTGTGACTGTGAATGTTAACACTGTGTGTATACTTGTGTACATTGTGTGTGTTGGGAATTATTGTTTGAAACTGAGCTGCAACTGGGATGTATCATGTTTGTGTGTCTCAGAGACAGTCTGTTTCTGCTTTCTGAAAACCTGTTTGAGAGTGAGTGTGAATGATCTGCGTTCTCGTCATGTTACTGTGTGTGTGTGTGTGTGTGTGTGTGCGCGCGCGCGCGCAGGGCAGTAGCATTGTTGACGTGGCCATGATGAGATAGGGACTGTGCAGGAATAGTGTGACTAGGTAGGGGGCCAAGGGTTGAAGCTGAAGGCCTGGGGGGAAGTTATGCATCCCGCCTTACTGGCACCTCCACACAGGGTGAGGAAGCTCCGTGAGACGCTGGTGGCCATGCAGCAGCTGGACAAGAATATGAGCAGCCTGAAGTCCTGGCTGGCTCACATGGAGACACAGCTGGCCCGGCCCATCATCTACGACACCTGCAACGCTCAGGAGATCGAAAAGAAGCTGGGTCAGCAGCAGGTGAGGGGACAGCACTGGGAGCAGTCCGAGGGGCCGGGAGTGGGCTGAGGGGGCAGGGCGGGCCAAGGAGGAGATCCGAGGGGGGCGGGATAGGCCAAGGAGGCAGGACAAGAGGGCGAGCTGGGGGGGTAGGGAGTAGGCTAGGCCAAGGAGATTGTCTGAGGGGGGCGGGGCAGGCTGAGAAGGTGAGACAAGAGGGCGGGCAGAGGGGCAGGGAGCAGGCAAGACCAAGGAGGCGGGCCAAAGAGGTGGTCCAAGGAGGCGGGGCAGGTCGAGGAGGCAGGACAAGAGGGCAGGCTGAGGGGCAGGGAGCAGACAAGGCCAAGGAGGCGGGCCAAAGAGGTGGTCCGAGGAGGCGGGGCAGGTAGAGGAGGCAGGACAAGAGGGCGGGCTGAGGGGCAGGGAACAGGCTAGGCCAAGGAGGTGGTCCAAGGGCTCCAGACAGGGGGGAACCCCCTTTTCATTTGGCAGAATGTACAGAGGGGAATTAAGGTGACATTTTTTCAGGAGGCCCAGAACTCCATGCTACATCCCCGCACACATTGACAGGCATAGATAAACGACCACACATGGGCCGTCATGCATGATCAGTATCACTAGGCACTGTGCTCCTGCTGTTTCATGTTTATGATGTGTCACATTTGCATTTGAAGATGTTGAAGGCTGTGGAAGTTAAAGCTGACACTCAAGATTCAGAAAGCAGGAGATCCTTAGACCGCAAACACACATCACTTTGTCAGTGTCCCACAGTCAATCACCATCCCCTGATCTGCATTTTCCTGCAGTCTGGTCAGAGTCATCATGCCAAGCTTGCATTTTAACAAAATGACTCTGTTAATAAGAGAGCATTAGGTAAATTTAATTCACTGATTTTTCTCGGAAGGTCCTGAGACCAGCTGATCTGACAGAGTAGGGAAGAGAATGTATATTCGTGTAATCTAAACCATTCACTCCGCAATCCTTTGGGAAAACTCAAATCCAAATCCATCCTGTAAAAATCTTTTCGGACTCCTGCTGTTTTGTTTAATCAAGCAAAGATAACAGATATGTGCTAATTAGCAGTCAGATTAATTATTTTAGTTTCAGTCAAACACGCTAAGAAAAATAGGCGTTATAGTCCTTAGTGTTGACACTGGCAAAGAGTCTGTTCAGGACTGCCAATTGAGGGGATTTTCCATTGGGGATGTGGGAGAGGAACTGATCGCTGATAAGTGCTCCCCCCCCCCTGGTCCCCCAGGAGCTCCAGCAGGACATCGAGAAGCACAGCACAGGCGTGGCATCAGTGCTGAACCTGTGTGAGGTGCTACTGCATGACAGTGATGCCTGCTCCACTGAGGCAGGCTGCGACTCGATCCAGCAGGCCACACGCGGCCTGGACCGCCGCTGGAGGAGCATCTGTGCCACCTCCATGGAGAGAAGGCTCAAGTGAGTGTGACGCTGCAGGGTTGCTGGTTTGAATCCCCAATACCCCAGTTAAAGTTACTGAAATAAATAAACGTATATACCTCGTATTTATAGATTTGTTGCTTTGAGAATGGAGTCATCCTGAAAAAAATACTAATAATTAAAAGAAAATTATAAATGTAAAGAAATTAGAATCTGGGATTGTGGAAATCTTAAAATGTTTGCTTGCACTGCAATATAGAAATAGTGAGAAATATAGAGTTTACCAGCAGCTATATGATAAATACAGCTGTCTGATGGATTGTGTGTGTGTGAGAGAGATATTTTGGCTTCTGCGCCAGCCTGTCTCCACAATAACAGGAGGATAGCAGCTGTCCTCTCATATCAGCAGGGGCAGGCAGGGGGGCCAGAATAGGGAGGGCGGTGGGTGCTGATATTCCCGTGTCACACGTGTCTGTCCACTGGCGCCTTCCTGTAGGATCGAGGAGACAGGGAGGCTGTGGCAGAAGTTCCTGGATGACTTCTCGCGCTTCGAAAGCTGGCTGAGCGAGTCGGAGAGGACGGCTGCCCTGCCCAACTCCTCGGGCGTGCTCTACACCGTGGCCAAGGAAGAACTCAAGAAGTTTGAGGTGCAGAAACCGTGCCCCAACTTGAGAGAGGGGGGTTGGGAGTAGGTGGAATCCAGAAACCAGCAAGCCGCATAGTTAAGCAGCCTTCCACAGAGAACACGTTTAATTAGCATGAAGGTTATAACAGCACATGAATAAATTGATCATGAGCATCTTTGGCATCACATTTTTGGGGTGAAATAAGGCTTTTTCCCAGCTGTGCCTGAGGGATAGTATGTCCCATAATCAGGGATGGAAAAATCAAGTCCCCAACACCACATAATAAATGAAAAGCCACACTAAACCCATGTTGTCAGACACGGGTCAGGTCATTACAATGATACTTCAAGGTCATTGTGACCGTCAGCACTGCACTGATTTCTGCAACCGTCCTGGAGCTGAGAGTGTTATGGATGATGTGTGTCTGTGTGTGTGTGGGACAGGCATTCCAGCGGCAGGTCCAAGAGAACTTGACCCAACTAGAGCTCATCAACAAGCAGTACCGGCGCCTGGCCCGGGAGAACCGGACCGACTCCTCTTCCCGTCTGCGCCAGATGGTGCATGATGGGAATCAGCGGTGGGATAACCTGCAGAAGAGGACGGCCTCTATTCTTCGTCGCCTTAAGGTACCTCACACCTGTACCTGTACCCATGTAGACCTGCATTAGCATATCTGCACCTGCACCCATGTAGACCAGCATTAGCATATCTGCACCTGCACCAATGTAGACCTGCATTAGCATATCTGCACCTGCACCCATGTAGACCTGCATTAGCATATCTGCACCTGCACCAATGTAGACCTGCATTAGCATATCTGCACCTGCACCAATGTAGACCTGCATTAGCACATCTGTACCTGCACCTATGTTGCCTTACATTAGCATATCTGTACCTGCACCCATGTAGACCTGCATTAGCATATCTGTACCTGCACCCATGTAACCCTGCATTAGCACATCTGTACCTGCAGCTATGTTGACTTACAGTAGCATATCTGTACCTGCACCCATGTAGACCTGCATTAGCTTATCTGTACCTGCACCTATGTTGACTTACTCAAACATATCTGGACCTGCACCCATGTAGACCTGCATTAGCACATCTGTACCTGCACCTATGTTGACTTACAGTAGCATATCTGTACCTGCACCCTTGTAGACCTGCATTAGCATATCTGTACCTGCACCCATATAGACCTGCATTAGCATATTAGCATACACATGTAATCACACACCTCACACACAGACACCATACTGCTTGCACCCTCTATGTGACTTTCACTCACTGCTGGTCTGTTAAATGTTTTTGATTGGAATTCATAATCGCATTGGTCACCTGAGTATCTCCTGCATCTTGCAGCACTTTATCAGCCAAAGGGAAGAATTTGAGGCAGCTAGAGACAGTATCCTGGTGTGGCTGACCGAGATGGACCTTCAACTGACCAACATTGAGCACTTCTCAGAGTGTGATGTTCAAGCCAAGATACGGCAGCTCAAGGTGAGGCTCGTCATCTTGCGGACGTACTTGAAAATCCTCACCCTGCTTTCTTCCAACCCGAGGAGCCAAAACCTCCTCACCAGAAGAACTCTGACTGATGTCCACTCCTTATCTTCCCCAGGCATTCCAGCAGGAGATCTCCCTGAATACCAGCAAGATGGAGCACGTCTTCCACCAGGGGGAGGTGCTCATAGAGAAGAGTGAGCCCCTGGATGCCACCGTAATCGAGGAGGAGCTGGAGGAGCTGCAGAGGTACTGCCAGGAGGTGTTTGGCCGCGTCGAGCGCTACTACAAGAGGCTGACCCGCCTCCCGGTAAGAAGCCCGCTTATGAGTCCTTCAGATGTGGAATACGAGTGGGCTAAGGTGTCATTGTAGCTTGGCATTGGGGCTGTCATCCCATGGTGTGCAGCTAGCATTGTTTGGACAAGTGATGACCTCTAGTTGCATTAACAACATGAAGTATGTGGGCATTTTTAGAGTGTCTTACGTGTGTCACCTGACCCTCAGCTCACGGACGATGAGCACACTGGTTCCGATCACGAGCTGGATCTGGACGATGTCACTCTGCGCTGGAACGACAACTTCAGGAAAAACACGTTGGCCACCTCCAGCTGCCCCCCTACGGTAGTGATGGGGGCCCATGTGGAGCCCTCGGGGAGAGATACCCCAGCCAGCGTGGATTCTATCCCGCTGGAGTGGGACCACGATTATGACCTGGAGACCGAGCAGCCGGGCGGTTCCCAGGACAGGGATCTGGAGTTCCTCCACGGGGTAGCTGCAATCTCAGGTCAGCTCCAGGGGATGCTGGGAAATAAAATAACAATCACACACAGTGACTTGAATCTCCACACCCGATATGGGCTGTGTCTAGTGTCCAAATAACAGCAGACCACATGCAAGTGTTAACAATGGTTAGCCAAAACACCCACTAAAAATAGACTTATTCTGTAGCACAGGCAGACCCATCCATGCCTCTTTTTCACATAAACAGCCACTAGTGTTGATGAGGCAGGGCTATTTATATTATGCTGGTGTTACAGACCGAAGGTTTGACATGTCATCGTGCTTTTCTCAGTCATGGGTTCTCCAGGCCTTCAGATGTTCCTTTAGATCCCATCTGTATTTCCTTCTTTCCAGATGTAGTGATTCCCGAGAGCCCAGAGGCTTATGTCAAACTGACAGAAAGGACTCTGTTGTCCTCCACTGGTAGGCAATTAGGAACGGCATGCCCTGGTGGAGCGAAGGATAACCGTTTGTGTGAATGACCTGCATTTGCATCCCAATCTCTGCAATTTAAATCCACTAATCAGCAAGGTTTATAACCAGCCCACTACATATTAAAGCAAATGATCACTTGCAGCATACCAGTAAACAGCACCCCCTGCTGGTCAGCACGTAGGCCAGCAAGAGGTAGCCATTACTGTCCCGCCATGTCATCTGCATGCCCACTTGTCACCTGTCTCCCTGTCATCCTTCCTCGCCCTAACACCTGCATGTCCATCATCTCCTCGGTGTGGAGGCCTCCACAACTTTGCCACTGAGTAAACCTCTTGCTATCTATGCCTTAAGGTACCATCCTGTTGGGGGTTAGAGACAAAATTAGAGGCTTCCTTAAAAAAAACAGATCAAACACATCATGTGAATCGTACTTGGTCGTGACCCATGTTGATTACTGGGTCCTTGATCATATTTTCCTGCAAATGGAAGGTGGGATTTGTGAAGGTCCTCACCTCGATTCAGTGACATGGAATGAGTCTTTTTGGTAGTACCATCGGTAGTCAATGGCTGCATCAACGCAAATGAGCTTATGTGATGATGCTGCTATACCTCCACAGGAGAACCAGATGCCTTGGGAACACGTGGTCAGTACCACCTGCAGGAGGCCGATGAAATCCTCCGCAGCCGCACCCCGACCAGCCCAGACCTCAGCGGCTCCTACACGGGCTACGTAAGTTTCCCTCCCCACTCACCATCCCACAACCTCATTACAGTTTCGGCTAATTCATTGACCATCGGTGTGTAGTTAATACCAACAACACTGAGATTTTGCTCAACATATTGCTTGTCGGCTCAAGAGATACTCAACACATTGGGTGTTGAGTGACCAGTCAGGCCGGAGTTTGGTGTCGTAAAGGCTTTGCCGTCTGCAGATGAGGCTGATGGGAGAATGCCGGAGCAATATCGACGCCATGAAGAGGATGGGCGGTGAGCTTAGCGATGGCCAGGATGAGCTGCTGGGCCTGATCAACCTGAACACCACCGAGTCCCAGACGCCAGGTAAGCCTGGGGCTTGATGCTTGTTCCTGCTAACTGGCAGCTGACGGGACACCGAAATGTCCCTGATGAGCGCTAATGCAGGTGCTGAGTATCCTGCTTTACTGTAAGTCTCGACCTCAACCTTTTAGACCATTTCTGGCCGAAACTCACTGGTTGGGTGGTTGAGGACCAACGTCTTAATCCTTTAGTAGCTAAATCGCTTAATGAGGTCATATACTTGCAAGTACCCATGTGCTCCATCCGGGGTCATGCCCAACAGGTGTGATCGAGCGCTGGGAGCTGGCTCAAGCTCAGGCCCAGGCCCAGAACCCAGAGCAGAATCTGCAGCGGTGGCAGCAGCTGCATGCAGACCTCGACATCATGCTGTCATGGCTGCGTCAGGCAGAGGAGGAACTGCTGCAGCTGCGCAGACTGGACCGCAGCTTGGACATCCATGACATAGAGCTGCACATTCGGAAACTCAAGGTGGGCTTTGTTACTCATGACTGGGAGTTTGAGTTTATTTTTAATATATAAACCAGTACAACTTTACAATAAGACTACCCTTATAAAGAGTTTAAGAAGGTTTATAATTAGGTTATAACAGATTTTTGTATTATTGAGCTACCACCATTTATAAATGGCAAAAGTGGTACCTGTAAACCTTTTCAGCTTTACAATTTTAGTCTCATTATGTAGTGTTTTAATCTATAACTCCCAAAACACACTACTTCGAGATCCAACATTATTATAGTTACACAATACAATTAAATTCTACATACTTTGTAAACGTTTATAGTGCCAAATATGATTAAAAAAAAACATGGAGGAAAAATAGCAGCGGCGGCTGGTGATAAATGACACCAGCATATACAGTTGAAACCAAAAGTTTACATACACTGTATAAAAAGACATATAACTTTTTTTTTCTTACTGTCTGATATGAA
>JAODJX010000041.1:19598733-19609843 GCA_026776945.1 Isichthys henryi
TGCCCCCACCCTTAGCTGCCCATCTCCCCACCCTGGCCCGGATCCTTCTCCGGTTGCATTAATTAATTTAATTTCTCTTTCCTCAGTTTCGCAGGAATTCTGTTTTTGGTTACCGTTACTGCCTTTGTCGTTACCGGCACTTTAAGATGCCCCGATCGCCTTTGAACTGGTTATATTCACCAGTTCTATGTAGCTCATTGTAATACTTGATGTTCAAGGAACATTGGCTTTTCATTTAGCCTATAGAATAAAAACACAATAGTCTGGATAGCCGATCCATCAGAAAGAAACTGTGTATCAAGGTCACAGATCCCAAGCCATTTTGGCTCACAGCTGGCGATGGAAAGACTGTACTCTTTGTCAAAACCCGTCTGTCTCTGTTCTGGTTTAGCATAGACACAGAGGGATTGCTACTCTCTTTACCCAACATAGGTGTTACAGTATGTTTGTTCCATTTAAGTATGCCAACAGTTTTGTAATTTCTAGCACACTTAACTCCAAATTTAAAAGACTCATCCAGACACACGGTTTGTTGTTGTATTGTTGAAATACATAAATTGGGAAATGCTCAGCTCTAGTATTAAATCACCATTAGGGAAACTAGCCATTAGGGTTATGGGAGCTGAAGCCAGTAGTAAGAGTTTTCAAAAAGTATGAAAAGTCAATTTCCTTGTTTCTTTGCCAGACTCATTTAATTTTGCTGCTGCCTTATGTTTTTTTCATCAGTAGCTTGCCTTTGTTTGCCTGGACTGAACATGTACTTTTTTTTACCCCCCTGTTCATCGCAAACAGCCCCGGGGCAAATATAGGGTGTTACAGCTGGGACCCCCTGTCAGCCGTCCACACCGCAGGTACAGCTTTCCTGGTTCCTAGAACTCCTGGGAAGATGACGGAACTTGCACACGATCCAAACCTGGGTTTCCCCCTCCCCCTGACCTTAAGCATAAAGAGTAGATGTTAGATGAGCTTTCCTGTGCAAACAGGAAGTGCCGGGGCCCTCTGAGGGTCGTGCCTGTCAGTTCCATCATCTTCCCCACTTCTAGCCGCTCCATGTCTCTGCTAGGTGGCCTGGGAACGTACTTATTGCTGGGACTTCATCATCGATCCCGGACTTTGTTTGCTTCCATTGTCCTTAGCTGCTTGGCGATCCTGTCTGGATTGTGCTTTCCCGTGCTTCTCTGTCCATCTTTGCCCTCCAATAAGAAAAGAAATAGCCATCCTGCAGTACCATGCCGTCACACCAGGTGGCAGCGCACTTCCAACACAAAACACAGCAGCACCTACAGCAAATTTACTGTTTCTACAGCAATTTATTTATCCTCCCTCCTCCTCAAACACCTTCCTCAAACATCCTTCTTATCAGACAGGTGGTTAGTTTTATATGGTCTATGGCAGGGGTGGCCAATGTTATTCGCAAAGGGCCCGCATAGACACCGCATAGACTGTTGTCTACGGCAACAGGAGCTATAATGCTACTGAAGATTGGATGGATGGCATGATGATTTAAGGTCACTTTAAGGGTTAAACTGAACATAACACTCACTTGTTTTTGTTTCACTCACTTTGCTGGCATCACGGTCTGTCCTGAGCTTATCAGCTACAGGGGGATCATATTTGGAAATCACTGGTAGTGCTTTGGCTGGGCAAGGTTTAGGTCATTTAATCCCTTTTATTAGTAGCATTGTGTTGAATACAGTATGTCCCATTTCGAAACAGGCTCTTCCCCTCCTCTCCCCTCTTCTCCGCTCCTCTCCCCTCTTCTCCCCTCCTCTCCGCTCCTCTCCCCTCTTCTCCCCTCTTCTCCACTCCTCTCCCCTCTTCTCCGCTTCTCTCCTCTCCCCTCTTCTCCACTTCTCTCCCCTTCTCTACTCTTTTCTCCTTCTCCACTCCTCTCCCCTCCTCTCCTCTCCTCTCCTCTCAGTTAACTCAGTTGATCACAACATCATCCTTGAGAAATGAAACAGCTTCGGAATTAGGAATATACATATCAGTATTCAGGAAACATAATATTTACGAAGACACAGACAAATAAAAATAAATTAATTTATTACGCAAATAAAAACCAATATTTTTTTCAAAAACGAAATTCTTTCTGGGGTCACTTAAAAAAAATTAAAGAGCTCTTTCAGCTATGTCTCTCAGATAAAAATCTGTAATCTGTTTTATGTCGTGTCTACTTATCTCTAAGGCCTGAAGTCTCTGCCCCTTGAGTTGTATGTGTCTCTGATTCTGGGGAAAAAACTGATTATGTCCAGATCTAAAGGAGAAATCAAAGCGCTTTTTATATCAGTGACAGAATGCGGTGTGTAGCTAAGGTGACAACCGTCTCCATGACGCCACTGGGAGACTAGGCCAGACTGACATGTGGAGGTCAGGTCTAGGAGCCGTGTATCCTGACTGAGGGGGCGGTTTTGCTTTTGTTTTGTCTGAGCAGGTCTTCCCAAGACTCTGGGTCCGGTTCGTCCCGCTGTGAGGCGCGGGTGGTGGTGCCCTTCCTGCTGCGGGTTCTGCGGGCCGCCCTGCCCCTGCAATTGCTCCTCTTACTGCTGTTGGCCCTGGCCTGTCTGGTGCCTGCTACCCAGGAGGACTACAGCTGTGCCCTCTCCAACAACTTTGCCCGCTCCTTCCACCCCATGCTACGCTACACCAACGGGCCGCCACCCATATGAGCGTGGCGGCTAGGGGACTGGGGTGGGGGGGAACTCCCAACAGCCACTACAGCTGCAGTCTTCAAACCATGTTCCTGAGATCACAGGAAGGCGGCGCCGTGCCATTAGCCGCGGTCGCTATTGTCACGCCACGATCCAGCGAGCCGCGCACACGCTCAGTCCGCACAGAGTCACACAGTATTACTCTGCAGCGAGGCCCAGAGGGGGCGGACCACCCCGGTCACGCGCTGTCAGCCGCCCTGTCACACGGCCTGCACTTCCTGCCATGGGACGAGCCGTTACCATGGCAACAGTCTCACCCAAGGGAAAACCTGTCTACTCAATTATAGGGGCTGAAGATTTTTTAAATTAACATTTTAAATGGCTTATATATGGCAATTATTTTTTACGTTTATTTTTGGCATGCAATTATAATCTTTGCTTTGAGATACAATCACTGGTAGTCCTCTGTAGGTCTATGAGTGCGGTACCTTTTACCAATGGCAGTAACTGGATGTATGACTCAATCACTGGATGTGTAATGAAACTATGTAAAGATGAAATAATGAAAGTGGTTATTTATCTCTGTACAGTTTGCTAACGCTTTGTTTCTTTGCATTGAATATACACACATATCATGTACGTGCTGTCCTTTGTGGTTATTTTTTATATACACCGTAGAACTGATTAAAAATGGAGTAGCCAAATGTTGACCTCAAGCAAATATGCAGAAATGAAATTTATTAGCAATGCAGAAGGATTTTATTTACAATTTTCACCTTTTGAGAGGGGTCTATGAACTGTGCTTATTACAATAAAAAAATTGGCCATTGCCCAGATTCTAACATTAATTTGGTTAGTCTGCAGTGTTTCCTGTTCAGGGCATTTCCCTTTTATTCAGGTTCAGTGTGCTGATGGAGGACATCACAGTGAACGACTGCCATCTTACCAGTGTCCATGCCTGTAAAGAGATTTAATTCATGAATTAGAATTCTAACTTTAACTGGAAAATTCTATAGGATTCTTATTTATAATTGCAGGGAACGTAACTTAACTCTATGATATTCGAAGAATTTCGACGTATCTATCGCAAACATTACCTCTCTTATTCTCCTGAAACATCAATGTAACACCCCATACACTGGAATTACAGAGAATTTTGTGTTTAATTCAACCTCCTTTGTTAAAAAATTGTACATCTTTGATTCTCCATAGTGTTTTAAACTGAACTGAACTGGGCATGTTGGGGAGTTTACAAATCCCTCAGTCCACTTTCCAGCTGCAGAGTTGCACATGGGTATATCCCAGGCAGCTCACCCACTCTGAGCTTTTTAAGAGATCTGACTAAGCTAAGCTGGGAGGGAACATAAACGTGGACCGTCAGGGGGACGCCAGGGGCTGGGGTGTGAAACACTGACTTAGGCCTTAGTCTTACCTGCAAAGCCATTCCTTCTCATCACAAGCTCAGTTCTTCCACTCAGACCAGTTTTATCCACTGTGTTTCACCAGAAGCTCCAAAGAAGGCAGCAATGACGCCTCCTTGTGGGCATGGTCTCCCGCTGCTGTGTTTTTTGTGATACCAGAGTATCATATTCCAAGCCAAATACCCAGTTGAGGCCCTGGTCAAACACTTGGCCAGCAGCGTGTCACCCTGCCTGCTAAAGGTCCACGCTGATGGGCCTCCTCAGTCAGTCTTCATGGTATATGAGACAGCAAAAGGTGAAGGACACCCTGGACAGGAAGCCGGCACATCACAGGGCACATTATAAATTAACACAATGAGATTACCACTTTATCTCCCAGGGAGTACTTGCTGACAAGTATTAGTCTCAAAAATTGCTACAAAAATAAAGACTCTCAGGAAGAATTTGGATGAATTTATTAGTAGGAAAAGCGCATACATGTCATCATTTACAGCCAGCACCATCACAAAAGTGGGAGGAGCCTCAAATCAGTGCAGTATTGCAGTATCCCTGTTGTGTCAGCAGTTTAAATTTAAACCGTAAACTGTTGCCACTTTACACTCTAACACATGGTGTGCTTACAGAACAGCCACCACGAAGTGCATTTCAAGTCCCAGAGCAGAAATACAGCAAAAAACGTAGCTAAATAACTGTTCGTAAATGTTTTCCTGGTATGTTTACATAACAGGAAAAACATATGCCTGTAGATCCAAGAAAAGCAATCAAATGTCTGTAAACACTACAAAAGCTCCGGACTACTACATAACATGAAGGCTTATTATGAAGTCAGAAAACAGGATGAACATAAGCCATTTAAGAGCCCAGAAATCACTTTTGGGCTGCTTTATTGACACTGTGAACCTATGACACACTACTTTGTTAAAGGCTGCGTTGCACTTCCGGCCCCAGCTGAGTGTCCTCAGTGGGGACCATCACAGCCAGATACATACAGATCCACGACCAACAACCCAAAGTGCCGAATGTAGTAACAGTACTTCAAGCACTGATTTAGGATTCACCCAAATAACTGGTACAGCCAGTCAATTTTCAACCCCTAAACCTCATGATTGGATAAAAGATTTAAGAAAAGAGTTTGGCAACCTTTATAAACATTCACAAAAAAAAATCTAAATGGTGCAATTAAAATTAAAGAATTCATTTGTCTTTGAAGCAATTATACATGTAGGTCACTGTAACATTGAAAATATATACTAATGATAAGTAATAAGCAAGATTTAGCCACTGACATTTTGTGCTGTCGAATAATACAATGCTTTCGAGGATAATTTCCCGTGTTGCAGCACTTCCTGTGCGTGTCAACTCTTCCTTGCTGCACTTCCTGTGTGTGTCAGACTCCATCACTTCCTGTGGGGATTCTGCTGCTCATTGCTGGGGCAGAAGAACTGTACTACAGCAAACCGCCCACCGGTCATCCAGTCAGGCTCCTGGGTCGTCAGGTCCTCCCCACGGCCCGGAGGGAGGCCCACCTGCACGTTGGCCTTCAGGGTCCGTAGACTACAGAGAGGTGCAGGTTCGAATCCTCTCAGGGCCCTCTGGAAGGGCACGGTGTGGTCCCAAGCCCGGTCACTGGTCAGCTTCCTGTAGTTTAGATCACCCTTAAACAGGATCAAGTGTGTCTGCTGGAGGAAGTTATGCAGGTCAGGCGCATCGGCTGCCATGTCGCAAAATTCATGCGGGAGGGTCCAGAACAGGTGGCTGTGGAAGGACCAAACCCCATCCTTCATGTACTTCTGCCATCGGGCGCCACACCAGGACACCCACCTGTGATTGGTCGCTAATGTCTGCTTTATGGTCCAATCAAAATCTTTCCTGGTGGTGTCAGAGACAAACCATGGAATGGACTTCCCATGGAAGCAGATTTCTCGAGCAAGACCAGAGGACACAAGGAAATCAGCCAGGACCAGGTCAGTGACCAGCTCAAAGCCTGCGTTGTCCAGGATGAAGTCCACCCTCACCTGTGGCTTCTCGCCCGACATGTTGCTTTTCATCAGGGTGGACCAGACCATGCTGGAGTCATCCACCAAGATGAAGGGCTTCAGCTCTACAAGGGAATCAATAGGGCTGCACTTCTGGGCATTCTCCTTACCCGCTGGTATCGACAGATCACACCTGTTTCCCCATAAGGACACCTTAAAAAAAATGAATATAAGACATTAAAGTAAACAAACGACCCAAGAAACACAAGTGACAGACACAAACTTATCTTGACAGCAGTGAATCACTCTCCCTTCTGGACAAGGTATGATATTCTAAGGTATTTTAACAAAAACTCTACGCTATTATTTTTCACCAAAACGTTTCCCAGGTGACTGGCAGTGACCCCCTCCCCAATCGCCAGTCAGTGCTGACCTGCAGCAGCTGAAGGAAATGTCCCTGAAGTTGGCCCTCAGGGAGCCCCTCTACACCCTCCAGCAGCCCATGCAGGTGTGTGCAAATGGCTTTTATGGCTTGTTGGGAATCGAAGTAGCTCTGCGTTTTGGCCTCCTTGAACACGTCAAAATCACTGACTGGGGGACTGGGGGCAACAAGAGAGAAAATAAGGTTGACCTCAGAATCAGCCAGCCTTCACAGCAGATCAGGTATAATATACTAAGTTTAACTAAATTCAATTCAATGCATTTTTATATAGCGCCTTTCACATGCTTTACACGGGCGTATTGTAATACATTACTACATCATATATACAGAATACAAGAAAAAGTTAACGCCAATGTGCATGCCTTCATATAGCATTTTTACACCAATACACTAGGTTTTAATATCAAGTGCAACCTCATTCTCCTATTTGGGTGGATGACATCAATTTTTAGTACTGATAGGAAAAATTATACACCCAAACCTACAGTAGCAGCAAGGACTACTGATAGTCACTGCAAAAACCATGAAAATAATGCATGCAAAATGGGGTGCAATCTGCACCTAACAACACGTAATAACCCTGTCCATTAAGGGCCTCTATATTTTCGAGCAGCTCACTTCAAGTTCAGGGATTCCTGGATCCTGCGATACATGTAGCATTCCACGTAAAGCCAAGGGGATTTAAACCAGCTGGGAGCTTCCTGATTGTCCAATAATGCCTGCTGCTTCTGCAGGTACTGGTTCCAGAGGTCCGTATCAGCCATCCCATCTTCTAGTTCCATGATGGGCTTGTCTGTTTGTAGCTCATTCCTTAGTTTGGACAAGAGGGAAATTGTTCTCTTTTCTGCCTGAACACCTTCCTGGATAAAATGAATACCATGACAAGGTATATTATGAACAGTTTTGAATATTTACCAGTTGATGAATGCTTCATTGTAGTTTATAACAAACAGTGTAGGGTGGCATATGTGACAGCAATGCACGGAGATAAAGCTGAACAAGATTCTAGAGCTGTACAAGGAGTATGATTTACATTTGGCAGTGACAGCAATGACGCAATGTTCCCGTATTCTACACAATTGCTTAATCCTTCTTCAAAACGGAAGCTGTCAGATATACAGATTAAAAATATCCTCACCTCTCCATGCTCTTCGAAAAACTTGTTTTTATTTCGATGAATGGTGTCGATTACTTTGGTAAGGATGGTCGGCAGTCTGTCCTTAACTGTCAAGTATGCAAAAGACCTGTGGGGAGGAAAATAACAATTAGTAGCTAACTCACACGCAACAGTAACATTCAAATTAATCGTTCAACGAATATTTCGACATAGAAGACGTTCTGTGGCAAAACCTGCTGTCAGCGAATGAAATGCTTACTGCTAACAGCAATATATATATGGCCAAAAATCAGAACAATTAGCTGTCACAACTTAAATACTTGCTTATCTAAACGTAATAAGATCATCAATGCTGTCGATTTAAATGTATAACTGGTCACAACATAAAAACACATTTTAATAATATCCCCCATGCACAATTGCGGACATTCACTCCAGTGTTATACTGTTCTGTGTTGAACTGTGATGCAGGCGCTTACCCAACAAATTTAGCAGAGAGAGAAAGGGGAACATCTGTAACAGGAGCGTGCGCCGCCATCTTAACAACCCGGAAGTAGCCCAATGACTATTCAAATGAAACTTTATTGGCCGGGACACAGCGAACACAGCGATGGAGGCGTGGATGCGGTGTTATGGCACAAATTAGTGTAGGTTTTTATTTATTTATTTAAATAATAATACCCCCGACTCATCGACGTGAAATGACATGAAAAGTCGCTGCTTTAAAATTTAATTTCTCTGTTACTTACATTATCTGCCTTGTTTTTTTACTGATAAGTAATAGGATGTAAATTAGTGAATGTCGATATCGTTAATAATCACGTTGTTTGAGGTAAAGCTATGTATGTGGTCAGTTTTGTAACAGTAGGTGGTTAATGGCGATGTGGCTGGATGAGCTCTCTTTGACTGGCTAACTTGTTCAAGGTCAGTTTCTTTGTAATTGGCTAAGTACCGGCTAAGTTTGAAGCGAGTTGGCTGCAGTGATCTGAAGACCTATGTACGCACTGAGCTCCCAATATTGTATCGAGGCACGTCTCCCAGTTGATCCCATTACTGTGGTAATCTGACCGTGGAAGACAGGACAGTGTTTCTTTTGGCATAAATGTTATTCTGCACGGAGTAATCTGTGATGGTACTAATATAACTTTAATCACACTCACCCCTGTTTAGATGCGGTATGTTTATTAGGTTTGGCAGAGCCCTAACCCGGATCCGGGAGTCCCTGGGCAAGACTTGCTTTTTTGGGCACCATCCACATGAACGGGTGTCATCACCATCGTGGAGCCACTCAGTCGCGTCGCTGGCTGCAAAATCCCAGCCATGGGTATGCCTATCAGGCAATTGGCGATACAGTGGGGACTCTCTCATAGTTTCCCGTCTAGGACGAGGAAAATGCTTTCTTGGGCCGGATCTGTTCTTCCTCTCCTGCCCGCAAAGCTCAAGGCTCAACGTGCGGCTACAATCCACATCCGTGTCCTTACCGGGTAAAAAACAGGGAACCGCTACAGCAAAGAGGCCGCCCAAGGGACCAAGGACCAAGCAGCCCTCCCGAGCCAATGTAGCCGCCCAAGAGGACGATGGCACGGTACTTGAAGCGCTGCCAGCCGGGATCACGAGATCAAGACAGTCCAAGCAGTTCTGAGGCGATCTGATTTGTCTGTAATCTATGCATCTTCTCTGTAATGTATAAAATTAGATTGTGAGCATACTTTTCGACCTCAGATAAATATGCGTTCAGCAGATTTTATGATTGTGAGTGTCGATTTAAAAGAACGTATGATATAATCTAAGTAATTCTCAGAACCACTTTGTGAATGTTTAGTTAACCTGTGCAGGAGACTTGAATGTTGTTGTGCATATTAGGGTGAGTGTAATGATCTCACTGGTGTATTGGAAATTGCATTGTATTGTAAAAGTATATGTTGATTCTTAACCCAGCCCTGCTGGTGGTATAGTCCCTCTTGCAGTTCTGTGAATGTGTCGTCCTCATGTCTCATAGGAAGTAATGCAGTGTGTCGCCTTTGCCACTGCCGACCACTACGTGTTACCGTCGCTCTGTCATGACCTGGTAGTCAACGGGTTCTTTGAAGTCAAAGACTTTCCCAGAGGTGTGTGTGCTCATGCTCCAGCAATGGTTGAGACTTTCCTAGCTGCTGTGTTATATTTATGGAGACCCTTCCGTGTTTGTACTTCTAGATGCTTCCAATGTCCTCGTCATGGGAACAGAGATGGCAGCGAAGCCCTATGACCAACCGCTTATGTTTTTCTTCCGGTAAGTTTGAGTTGATGATGAGATTATGAGTCTGAAATTTCTATGGTATCAAGATATTCAGCTGCAGTGGTTGTGGTCACTATCACTGCATCCTGGGCCCATTTGTTCTTCCAGGGAAGGTGCTGTTGTTTTCTGGAATGTGGAGGAGAGGACGGTGAGTTTGCTGAGCCCCCCTTTCAGTCCCTTTACCCTTTGTTTCTAAGGACTCATTGGACATGTTGATATCCACAGACATTTGCACTGGGTTTTTCCTGCAATTGTCAAGATGGTTTATTTGAAGTGTTATGTCATTTTTAAAAAACATACCTGTTGCTATTATTTTTGCATGACGCGACAGCTGTTTAAATTCTTGCAACGCAAGGGCAACATGTAGCATGACCAAAACTATGTCGCATCTTGTTATACAGAAACTTGGATTATTAGACTCATAATCAGTTGAAATTATATGGGTTTTGCTCTGTGGCTCTGCACAGAAAATAGCATATTGCTAATAGCTGTAATCACAAGCTGCAGCGACACGATTGGCACACGGTCTTGGCGCTCCTGCGTTTCAGATGAAGCTGGTGATGAGGACCCTGGAACTTCACGAGATCCAGCCATATGAGGTGGCCCTCGTGCACTGGGAGAACGAGGAGATCGGCTACACCCTGGGCGCGTAGGTGCATCTCGGAACACTCTCCATTGCTGTGCGTGGGACAGCTAGGCCAGTCCTGTCTGGTTTGTTTCTCACATAATTTTTTACGCAGCTCACAGTCTCTTTTAAACCCAGATTAAGACGTTTTCGCTGTGACGGAGCTATGATCTAGCTGTTGAAACCAGACCCGGCTCCACGTTAGTTAGCTGATTTAAAATATCTGTTACCTTGATGCCTGTTGTTTGACTGGTCGCCATCTGGCCTTTCCTGATGTTCTGATATTTAAGTAGATTTTTGTACACAATATTCAAAACTTATGCATAAAATCATGTATACAGTAAGCAAGAATTAGATACATTTGTTGACAAATATGATTTATTAATTTGTTTACTATCCAACCATCCATTTTCCCATAATGCTTATCCATCTCATGGTTTTATATGTAAATAATACAATGAAACATACAATAAATAAAAAATCATAACAACTCCTCTGTACTTATATAGCTTATATATGTATAAATGAGGGGGCGGCATGGTGGTGCAGTGGTTAGCACTGTTGCCTCACACCTCTGGGACCCGGGTTCGAGTCTCCGCC
>JAODJX010000041.1:19616498-19637506 GCA_026776945.1 Isichthys henryi
GGGAGAGAGAGAGCGAGCGAGCGAGCCTGAGCGAAAGCGTGCATGTGTCGGTTCTCGGTCGGTTTATTTTTTGTTTGTGAGGCAAGCGCACTGCGGAAGTGGTTTTACTCTGCGGGAGAGCTGTCTGACCCACGTGTCTCCGCTGGGGGCGGGCCTTTCTACACACACACACACACACGTACGTAAATATACATATGCATACACTCCTTGCCCACTTCGTTTATGTCCCCTTTCCTGCAAAACTAGCACTTTCTGTTTAGAGCAGCTCCCACTTCTGTGTAACGGCTGGTTTCACAGCGCGCAGAGAAAGGCACCAGCTCATTGCCAGTTGCATGCGACCGAAAAGATGCATGACAGCAGCTCAGCCGTGTGTCCACATTGTGGTTTGTTAAATTATTTATGAGTTACTTTAGAACAATCACCGTGGTGTCATGTTACGTTTTGCGGTGATCTGCTTAAAATTTTTGTTTACTTAAAAAAAGTTGTATGACCATTCCTCACCTGATTGCATATTCTGGCTGGGCTATTAGGAGGGGGTCTTGAACCTATGCCAGGCAGCAGAGGGCACAATACAGAGATGGGATGCCAGTCTATTGCATGACACACACACACACACTCTCTCACTCTCTACAGGGAATTCAGAAGTGCCATTTAACTGCTTATCTTTGGACTGTGGGAGGAAACCACATGATACGGGGAGAACATGCAAACTCCACACACACACACACGCAGAGCGGACGTGGAATTCAAACCCCCAACCCTAGAGGTGTGAGTCAACACTGCTACCCACTGAGTTGCCACGCCACCAAATAAATAAATAAAAAATAAAAAAGTGTTGTGAACCTCAAAACGTGTAAAAAAAATATATATATATGTATGGGAGAGGCCAGCCCTTGTTTTGAGTTTAAATTTAAATTGTGGTCTTTTCGTCTGGTGGTTTTGTTTTTGGATTCATTCTTGCCTGTCGACTAAATAAAACTTGGGCTAACAGACCCCGTCCTTTGTAATAAAGTTACGCGTGGAGTCCACCGTCTGTACCATGGTAAGCACTTCCCAGCTGCCTGTCACTCTTTTATATTTGTCTTAATGATGACCTTTGTAATGATACAGGGGAAGTGTATTAGCATTAATCATAATACTGGTTTGCTACAGTCCTACTTGCAATGCCATTGCTAGACCTTAGTCGTTTCTTCTGTATCCCCGTTGTCAGTGGGCATCCACCTAGGGCTTGTTTTTTGCGCTTAACTCCAACTTCTGTAAGCGGTGTCCAGGATTCAGGGCAAGGCGACAGTCGCATGGTTGCCATGGCAGCCATGGGGTCAGGGCTTGCCATGTCGCCTTGAAGCTTCTGATGTATAATGTGACCACCCTGTCCAACCATGGGGACCAGTAAGCTCTACCTAGCCACCTACCTATGTAACTGACCTGATCTTGACCCCTGTCCTGTGCTGGGCTCCACAGCTTGCTTGCGGAAAGGGGGAGGGGGGATTGAACATGGCGGAATAAGCAAACCCTAACCTTTTGTAGTTGGAATGGATCATGAACGGGAATAATAAACAGCAAGACTGCACAGCTTCTCAAAAGTTTTTAGAAAGATACATTGCGCCCCTCTCAGGAGAGGTGACCCTTGGATGGCAACGTGAATCCCAACCCCCGTGGGGTTATACATCAGCTCACCCCCTTCCCCTTTCCCAATTCCTGCCTCTTCCTTCACTGCTGGATTCCGCCTTCTTGGCCCCTCAAGACATGGCTTTTTCCCAGAATAACCAGTGACATGCTCTGGAATCTACATTTTAAGCAGATCCGTATGTTTTGGGCATATTTACACACAACCCCATTAATCTTGTTTTGAAATGTAAAAATCAGGAACGAATAATATTGATTGTATGACCTAGGAGTGGAGGGGGGGTAAAAGTTACCATATATTACGGGCTTTCGTCCAATATCAATTTAGGTTAACAAAACACATTGCGAAATATGCTGGGCTTTGAAAACAGAGAGGAGATGAAGTTGGTGGCAGGAAGCTCGAGACGTCTTAATTTGGCTTTCTGCAGTCTTGGGGATTTAACGAGTTAAAACAACAAAATACAGATGTCTAGGGATTTCCCGGAGGGCCTGGGGGTGGGTTTGTGCTGTATACCGCTATGGTTTCTATGTGGTGCCTTACCGTGCTAACATGGACAGTCTTGGAGTGGTGGTCCATGGCAGATTTCAATCAGGCGTGGTGTGTTTTTGTTACGTAGTTTTCATCTTACCCCACAGCGTCTACCACAGTTTACTCTTGGCAACGTGCACACCAGCCGAGTTTTGAGAGATCCTCCCGTCTCTGATGTCTGTTGTAAACTATACAGGGAACACACATGGTAGTTTTTGGCAGTTCTGGGTAATTTCTAATCAGCCACCTCCTAGATTGCACATGAATGTTTTAGATAAACATGCACCTTGTGAAGATAACATGGTGAAACGCTCTTGTAAGGTATCCTGTGATCTGCATATAGGTTAGATGTATGTTCCCTGTGCTTTCTGTCTTTCTCTCATAACTTGAGTTTATCTGATTAGTATTTATTGGATGTAAAATCCCCAGAATAGCAATGGCAGTGATGACTCCAATAGGTGTGTGTCTGTAGGGGTCATTTATGTATTACATTCCGGAGATAAAATGTCCTCACAATGGGTGTTTTAACCCATTAACTGTTATTTTGATGATGTGGGGACCATTTTTTGAGTCCCCACAAGGAGGAACTTGTTTTTTTTTTTTTTTAAATCTGTGACTGCAATCAAAAAACTAAATATGTCAAAGAGACTTGTATTTTGTTTGGCTACTTATGGTTAAGGTTAGGGCTGGGTAGGGGTTAAGGTCGTCATTGTTGTGATCAGGGATTTTCCTGTTGAAATGAATGGATGGTCCCCACAAAAATAGGAATAAAAACGTGTGTGTGTTTGTAAAGAGTCATTGTTGGTCTGTGTTTGAGAGATTTCTGTGTTTGACCACATTACAGAGCTAGTCCATTTTTCTCTATGAATTTGTGACAGTATGTTCTTGGTGTGGTAAATTACTGAAGTGTCTGTCATAGTAGTATTAATGAACATCATGTCCTTCTTGTCAATTTTTTTTTTCTGTCAAGTGTTTGATACTGTGGAAGTTGTTAGCTTTTGAATTGTTGACAGATTTTTTTTTTTTTTAACAAACTACGGTTTATGCCTAGTTTTGAACTATAAGTATTATGTGAAACTGCTATATTAAGCTGGTAAATGGCTATAAGTGCATCTTTCACCGTCCTGATCAGTGTCTGTGGGTCTCTAGTTATATAGCCGTTTGCTTGCAAGCACCCCAGTGAGCGTTGTGTGACTTGCGTGCTCTCGCCACATGCCTGTGCCAGCCGCATGGTCTCACGCACCCTGGGGAGCACAGGCTGTTTCGTGCTCAGTTCTCCGTGTTTAGTTCTCACACTTCATGCAGGACTGGGAGGACGGGGAGGGGAGGAGACTGAGTGGCTTAATAAGCTGTGAAGTCATGCAGTATCCAGGGTAAACCTCACACCCACATAGTGCAAATGAGCATGGCTGCAGCAAACAGCATTATATCTTCAAACCCTAGTTAAGAGCTGCTTCTTGTTGATAAGCTGAATCAAGTTCAGTCTCCACTTCAGTCTGTGCCCACGTTGTGATTTGCTGTGCTGTAAATAAGACTTATTGATGTGCTTTAAAACACCCAACAGCTCTCACTCTGAGTAGCGCAAGCCAGCCCTTTTAAATGCAGTGTGCTTCTTAACCATACTTCTGACAGAGCATGATTGCCCGCATTGGCCATGCGCTTTGCTGGGTGAATGTGCTTCGTGCTCGCGGGAGCATGCTGGAAGAGAGTATGAGGAGACCTGGAATAGTGCATGAGGAGACCTGAACAGTGAGCTTTGCTTCTCTAGTTGGTTGAGGGCTGCTTACTTCCCCTTGTGTGTCGCCTTGGTGGGTGGGGGGTCGTTGAGCTCTGGCCCTGAGCGTGACAGGAAGCAGCCTTATCTCGATCTCTCTCCATGTAACAGGTTGAAGAATGGAGCTGGCCAACCATGGTCTTATCCTCCTGCAGCAGCTCAATGCTCAGAGGGAGTTCGGTTTCCTGTGCGACTGCACCGTGGCCATCGGAGATGTGTTCTTCAAAGCACACAAAGCCGTGCTGGCTGCCTTCTCCAACTACTTCAGGATGCTCTTCATCCACCAGGACAGGTAACGTCAATGGCCACTTCTACCCAGGGAGCACAGCTGCCACGGCTGGGTATTGCTTTGTTGAAGAGGGTGGATTCATGTACGTGTGAGTGAGTGTGAACAAATATAAATGCAAACGAGAGATGAATTTTAAAACACAATGTTTGGATTGCTTGTTGATAACCCTGATACGCGGGGTGTAAAGGGAATTAGCCAGAGAAGTGCATTGTGAAGCTGTGATTGATTCTGGCCTTTCATAGTGACTGTGTGCGGCTGAAGCCTGCGGACATCCAGCCCGACATCTTCAGCTACCTCCTCAACTTGATGTACACGGGCAAGCTGGCCCCGCAGCTCATCGACCCGGCACGCTTGGAGCAGGGCGTCAAGTTCCTGCACGCCTACCCGCTGCTGCAGGAGGCCAGCCAGGCATCCTTTGCCCACACTGAGCATCCGCTGCCACTGGCCGCGTCCCTCTACGGCATCCAGATCTCGGAGCAGCAGGCTGGCCGGCTGTCCTCACGGAGCGGGCCGCCCTCCCCATTTGACCCGGACCTCCTGGCAGATGGGAAGGGCACGGCGGTTCCCGAGCCCGGCGTCGGCGCCTACGGGTCCCCCAGGGATGATCTTGACCAGGAGATGCCTGCTGCTGTTGACACGGCGACCGTTCCCACGGTGGCAGCCACCAATGCCATCCTGCATGTGAAGCCCAGCATCATGAAGAGGGGTGCCCATTTCCGCAAGCACTACACGTGCCACCTGTGCGGTTCTCGCTTCACACAGCGCTGCACCCTCAGGGAGCACCTGCTGCTGCATGCCCCGCCCTCGGTACCCACGGCGATGGCAACCGAGGTGGAGGATACCGGGCGCGACCCCGCCAGTGACAGCGAGCAGCTGCCCCAGCCCACTATGGGCTCGCCCCAGCCCCTACTTGAGCTCCCCCAGCCCATTACCGAGATAGGCCAGCCCCAGGCTGAGACACCCCCCCCTTCGGACATCGCTGACATCGACAACCTAGAGAGCGGTGGGCTGGACCGTGAGGTGAAGCGGCGTCGTTACGAATGCAACACATGTGGCCGCAAGTTCATCCAGAAGAGCCACTGGAGGGAGCACATGTATATCCACACCGGCAAGCCATACAAGTGCAGCGCATGTGGGAAGAGCTTCTGCCGTGCCAACCAGGCCGCACGCCATGTCTGCTTCAGCCAGGACCGACAGGGCGCAGAGCCCTGCGCCGAGGAGAACGGCCAGCCAGAGGCACTCTTCCTGGCCGCCGGCAGGCCGTACAAGTGTAACGTGTGCGAGACTACGTTCTCCAGCCCCAACGAGGTCATCAAACACCTCTGCTTCTCCCAGAGCACCCAGGGCTTCCCTGTACTGGACAGCCCCGGTGGCATGCAGGGTGAAGAGCTGCCCAAAGATGAAGGTTCCGACTCTTCGAACACCGTGTCCCTCATAACTGCCATCAAAACCGAGGAGATCTTAGTCGAGTAGAACAAGCCAAACAGAGTAAACCGTTTTTTTTTTTTTTTGAAGTGAAACATGGTCAGTACTTCCACTAAAATGTAGATTAAATGTGACTTTCAGCAAAGGGCCTTTTCAGCTGAAAACATTTTTCTTGTAGGAAGTTTTTTTTTATGTGCGCCCCCTAGAGCCAGAAAGAAAAATTGCAGGCACATGCTCAATACCTTAATTTATACCGAACGCTTCATAAACATTGAGTTTGAATACACAAGGCTGAAGAGCACCTTTTTGGTTATTGCCTATGAGCTATTTACCAACAAATATTGCTGCAAAATATTACCAAAAAGCACGGTGGAGTTGCCATTTCAGCTGGTGGTTCATCTGTATTAGTCATCACCTTACCTCCCTACTAAAACTCGAACCCATTTGCTTGAAACCGAGACCCAGCACCCTACTGTGACAGAACAAAAATCCAATCGCCTCCTGTAACGGGTCGTGACACTGACACGATCATATATTAACGTATTTTCTCAAATGAGATCTTGCTCTCTGCTGTGTATTAGGGGGGAACAAGATAGAAATGCTGAGTGTATGTTGTGCCTCGCCCATCTTGTTGGGTTATAGGGTTTTTTGGGGGGAGAGGGTGGGTTAGGACATTAATGATGATCTGCACTAGAATAGTAACACTGCAGTGGAAGGACAATTTATAAGAAAAATAATTTTCTAGGTCATTGTACCCCTTGTTTAACAGTGTATTTTCAGAGTAAGATGACTACTGTTATGTACACACTGGTTAAATACGGTCATTTTAAACCTGGGTAATTTTTACATTGAGTTTGTAGAGTTTTATTGAGATGCATCTTGGAATAATCGTTTTCATTCCTGACAGCAGAGCTTAAAACAGCCCATGCCCCTCATTAGCCGGCAGTCACGGTAAATGCCATTTTTGGAGGCGAGCAGCCATGTTGATGGAGGAAGTCAACCTGATCACGAGCCCAACTTCCTGTTCCTTCCGCACAGGCCCCCGTGCCAACAAGCATTCTGATGACTGCGCCAATTGCAGGACATTTGTTTTCGGTCGCTGCCGCGTCCGATCAGTCTTTCTGGAAGCCCTGTTACATCGTTTTATTTATTATTTTTTAAAGGATGATCTGAAAGCACACATTTTGTACCATGAGCTTGTACCGTGTTGTGCTTCTTGCCAACTTACCCTCTGATCATATGCTCCAGTTCCCGATGCCCATATATTTTTTTGATATACCTTCCTAATTTTATATACAGTACTATATTTACCAGATATATTTTATATTGCTGAAGTTGTATATTGCTTTTATGTAGAAATATGGTTGTCTAATAGAATAGATGTTTTGTGTAATTTTATTTTTTAAATTCAACACCCGCGTGTTCATGACGAACAAATAGTGCATCCTTACCGCTGTCAGATGGCGTTTTATGTGCCGTAGTGTTCAGTCCCTTGCACCGCATGCAGGTTTCCGCTGGCGAGAGTCACTGTCCCCCATTTAAGCACTAAAACTGTGGCAAACAGAGTCACGTGAGCAGAGCCCTCTTGTTAAAAAGGTAGTGAAATGGAGAAGTGTCCTCATTGGTCGGGTTTTTGGAAAAACACTGTACTTACCTACTGATCTGTGTCTGCCCAATAACCAGCTTTTCACTTAGCAAATCTGGTTGTAGGCAGTTGTGGGAGCAGGCAAGGGTGGAGGTGGCTGACTTTGCTAATCTGCAGTGGGTTTACGTGGCTGGCTGCCTAACCGTGACCCAGTCTGAGCTCCTGACAATGGAATCGATGAGCACTGAGAAATCAGACAGTTTTCATGTCGCCTCGAAGGAACGTATATTTATTTAATGTAAGAACTCTGTGTGAAGGCATTGTTTAATTGATACTACTGATTGTTTTTATTTTTGATATGCTACCCAGCTTGTGTAACATTTCTTACCATATCTGTTGGTTCAGGGGAGTGAAAATGAGCCTTATGTCTGTGTGTGATCAGACAAAAATGTTTTTCACGGGCAGGAATTTCTCATCAATGTTTTGTTTTTTTTTTTTTTTTTCCCTGGACTTATTTATGCAACATTTGTAATTTTCTTTTCAGAGTCTTTGATACGCACAGGTCAGGCAGGGCAAGTCACCAGCACTCTGACCCGAAGTCTGAAACCAGTCAGGACGCCCGCCGCGGTCTGTGATCTCAGGAATGTGCACCGTCTGCTTTGTTTCCATTGTGAAGAATGGAAAAGTCAATAAATTTTTAAAAAATGAGAATTGATGAGTCGTTATATACTACAGAAATGTGGGGGTGGTGGTGGGGTTATTTATTGATTGTCCAGCTACTGGCTTTTATCCTAACACATGGTGGAGGGTGCTTTGGGGTGGGGTATGATGGTAAAGAATCAGATTCCAGATTTGTCATGACAGCTAAGTGGAAGGTTTTGGGGGAGATGGAATTTTACTAAGCCTGGATACACCTGCGTGCTTTGGGATGCATCCTTTGAATCCAGGCATGCTGTACAGAAAACCTGTATTTGGGTCCAGCCTTCCATTCCCTAGTGACTTTCAGTGAGTTTGTCATCTACATGTACTAATATAAGGACTGGAAAACACCTGCAATGCCCATTTGGAAGGGATGGTCATGTCATTCACCACAATGCACTCTGTGCCAAGGGCACTGTTCTGTAAGGCTAAGTTTATTGGAAGGAAGTTTTAGACATGATTTTCATATTCGTATTAACAGCATGTAGATATAAAAGACGGGATTTAATTTCATGCTTGTTATATATCACGTTTAAGAGTTACTCGATGTTATTACAATGTGATTTAAGGTATAGAGGTATACAGTTTGTACAAAGGTTACCAGGTTCACATTTAATTTGTTACAAAAAGCTCAGAGTGGTGTGAGAAACGTCAGAAGTCGAATGCGAGGGGCGCTGGGTGGAGCGGAGGAGGGTGGAGTGGGTCGATGCGGGTTTCGGGTCGACCGGGGCCAGCTCGCCTAGCTGAACAGTTAGAAAACTAATGACGGCATCGTTCTGATTCGGTGTGGGGTGCTGTGCACAGTGTGCATAGTGTTCTCCGTGCTAAGACTTACATTAAATCCACGACTAGAACAATAACTAGCACAGAGATAGCGCTCCCCGCGGTCTTTGTTCAGCCTGCTAATGGCATCGTCTTCGTCCTCATACGAAAGCTTACCTAGGTGCTATGTTTTAGTTCCATGCTACCTCCCGAAACCCATGACATAACAGTCTGATTCGCTTACGAGCTCCAAACCCTGTGGTTTGTAGTCGATGACTCTTTGTCAAAAATGCAGCCTGTGACGTGGGAGGAGTGTATTTGGGATCACCTGTGAGCTTCTAACCTCGATTACGTGGGAGATGACACGAGACAGTTACCTGTGCAAGGTATGAACAGATTCTTAACATCCATCCTTTAATGAATCCTATGACTATGCGCTATCCTGTCTAAAGCCCTGCAGCAAGATGTTTCTGACATGTCACCATTAGGGGGCACAAAAGCACCACACATTTCCAGTGTGACACAAAACTTGCAAGCCCAATATAGACAACGCTGTTTTGAAATCGATCACCCAGCTACGTGGTAATAACGTCTATAATCCCCCAAATAAAACGCCTGGACTCACCTGCAGACTGGAGTGCAGTGTTCACCATACACGAGCCCAAACCGGCTGCAGACATCAATGTGATCTGTACATCCATGCAGTTACAATTTGGTCCACTACATTTTTCAGCAACGCTGTGTTTTCAGTGTCTCACTCACTAAGCTTAATCTTTAAACATACCCCTTCACATTATTGAAACAATGCTAAAGCTAAACTTCCAAGTCCCCTGATGTGCACGGATATCTACATGGATTTATTTATTTATTTATTTTAAAAAAACCTTTAAAGAGGATGGCGTACATTAAAATCTTTATAGCAAGGAAAACGATTTTTTTTTCTATATTCTACATTTTCTACCGTGTTGCACTATTGGCAAGGAAATAAACACTCTCCGAATTTGACGTACTACTTTACGGAGAGCAGGCACTAGCATTTCAGTAGCAGGGTGAACCTACAGCAGACTGGATGGATCAGAAGATGCCAGAGAGAAGCTGCTGACGTTCACAGAACAGTTCATGCACACGGTCCACACTGTTACCGCGGAATGCCGCCGCTCAGAGGTGGTGCTCCTTTCACATTGGTCTCAGGGTTTATTTTTTGTTTTTTTGTATTTCAAAAACGAGTTATTGGAACGCGCATGTCTGTACCATGAAGCCTCAGTGAGAAAACAAAAAATACCTTTATGCTCATGAAGCAGCAGAGAGCTTTGAGAATCATTGTCAAAATAATATAAATACAAAAACAAAGGTGGGAGTGTCAGCTTAGTTCAGATATAAATACAATATACAAGAAAGTGCCCCCCCCCCCAGCTCTGGAAACATACATACGTCTTTCACGACTCTCCTCGCGGGACAGTTGTAGCAACGCAAGCAGACGAGGCAGCAGAATTGGGTGGGATTTTGGGAAGGGGGGTGTCACAGTAGGCATACATCACATTTGTTCACTAGCCGAGAAAAGCATCAGGCTGGACCGGGGTGGAACTGCGTAGGGCTGTGAGTGGAGCTATTGGTGGAGCCCCCTGAGCGGGCAAACAGGCAGGGAGACAGAGCAGCTGTGTGCGTGTGGGCGGGGGTGTCACTCGCTCAGTTGCTGGCGCCGCAGAGCCCAGTGTCAGTGCGTATCTCCAGAACCGGCTCGCGGTTCCCCTTCGGACCCTCCTCTCTCGCAGGGAATCGCTCCTCCGGGCCGGCCTACCGAGAGACAGGTGAAGTGGGCAAGGGGGTGGGAAAGAAGAAGAAGAAAACAGGTAAACATCAGCGAGTCTGTTCAGAAGCTATGCGTGTTGCTGTGCGTCGCAGTGAAAGATGCAGCAAAGCATGTGCAGAGTTCCACGGGAAACACACGCCGCGGCTGGGGCCCAGGTGACATCCGTATGTGTGAGAGCTCGGGCCTCACTGCGGCGCCATCAAGGACAGACTGCTGACTCATGCCTCCACCCCCCAGCAGGGGGGGGAGAGACGCACAGGCGCAGACCGGCCAGTCCTGCGCATCCGCTCGTCTGCTGCAGTGCTGCATTCGCATTCGTCAAACATGCATCAGCGGCCCCCTCCCCTACCCTGTATGCGTCACTGCAGACAGGTCCAGGGTCTTTATTCCCCCCTGTGTTTACAAACACAGCACCACCCCCGCCCACTGCCTGCACAGTTCTCTCTTGCAAGCAAGCTCTAAGCTTTTCTGTGCAGCACAGTACAGAAAAGCCCCCCCCCTTCACCTGACTGCTGAAGGTGCATCTCTCCCTGCTTGTCCTTGCCTCTGACCATCTCCTCGCAAGGGCTGACAAATGGCTGAGCGCAGATGCCGGAGGCAGAGGAGGGACGATCAGTCTTTTGGCACGACTTCACCTGCCCTCACATTTACTCCATCAGCACTAACTACAAAGATGTGGCCGAGCGCCAAATTCCCACTTTGAAATCCTGGAGCCCTTAAATACCTGTGCCTTGGACAAAAACCTTTTCATCTGGCCGGCCTACTAGGTCCTTCTAATAAGGGACCATTGATGCTTAACGGGAGCCTTCGGAAACTGGATGGAAGTACAGATGCATAACGTTGCAGCAAATAGCACAACAAAACCCAACAGTGTGAATCAAAATTTAGAAGTTTAAGAGTATATTTCTAAACATAATATGGGATCAGCCCCTTACTTTTTCATGACGCGGCAGTCTGCTCCGACGACACAGGCTGCAGCTCGCTCGCCTTCTCCAGGATCACTGCTCCGGTGACCTCCAAGATGGCCATTTGTCCCATGGTCTTCTTTGTCTCCACAGAGTCGGCATCTGTGGCCGATGGACATCCCGTGGACACATCCTGGGTCTTCGCCTCGATTTCCGTATCACTTGCCTTGGGATCGCCTGTCTCTGTGGCCATACCATCCTCAGCAGGGGCTTCTTGTGATTCTAGCTTTCCACTCACCGTCCCATCGGCATGATCTTCCGCACATGTCTTGGGAACTGCCGTCTCTGCATCCTGACTGACAACAGGTACTGCGTCGTCCTTTGCACTCAACTCAGCGGCATCCTGAGTCAGATCCTCTTCTGATCGTTTTTCTTCTTTATCAATGGGCTCCACCACTGTCTGCTCTGTTATTTCTGCTATGACTGTGCTGGGGACTTGCATATCTTCATGCTGTACCTCTTCCTGTAGGACAGTCTCTGACACTTGGTCATCCTGACATGTCATATCTACTACCCTGCTTTGCTCCTGTGATTCTGCCTCTACTTCATGATCTTCATATTTGCTTTCTTTCCCCTCTATGACAGCAGCAGCTTCCTCTTGACTCTCTAGCATAGCCTCATCTTTTCCTTTTACAACTTCTTGGGTTGCCAGAGTTTCTTGTTTGACCTCTGATTGTTCCTCTTGAGTTTGTGTCTCTTTTTCTTGAGCTGTCACATCTATTTCCTGTTTGCCTTCCTCTGAAGGCTCGACAGAAATATCTTCCTGAATAATCTCCGCTAGGACTGCAGAGCTTTCTGTGGCTTCAGATTGACTAACTTTGGTTGTTTCCACTTGAACAGCTTCTTGGACCGTCTCAGGGAGAATAGGCTCTTTGGGTCCCTCCGTTTCTTCTTTGACCTCTTTCTCACCTGATGCCTCTTTCTCCGCTTTTAGCACCATTTTCTTCCCCTCCTCTTGTTCAGTGATCCCTGACTCACTTTCTTGCTTTGACAGGTCATCCAATGCATTCTTGCTGACCACCTCAGCATCAGATGTACTATCCACTTCGACATGTTCCTCTTCCTTTTTCTGCTCTGTTTGTATGACTTCCAGGTCCACCTTCTGGGTCACCACCTGAGTTACAGCATCACTGTCCTCAGCAGTAATTCCTGCATCCTTTACCTGCTCCATTTTCAAGTCGACATTCTGGATGACCGCCACAGCAACAGCTGTGCTGTCCTCTTTTACAGTTTCTGCTTCCTGAATCTGCTCTGCCAGCATTTCTTTTAGTTCCTCTTCTTTCACTCTGACATCTTCAGCTGTGGAACCGGTGCTGGTTGGAGCTGCGTCTGTCGCTACTCCAAGAGCTGCTTCCTCAATTGGAATTTCTGCGCTCGTCACACTAACCTGGACCTCATGATCACTTTCCAGCACCACCTCATCTTTGACCTCTACCATCTCTGAAGGAACGGACTCAGACAGTGGTTTAATGACACAGGTTGTCTCGTTAGAGGCTAACAGTTCAGCTGTTGGTGCTACCACAGCAATGGAAGCCTCCTTGATATCTGAGATTTCAGCGGTAGGGGGCTCCGGCATTGAAACAGTCACTTCCTGTATCACACACTGGTTCACTACTTCCAGTGGAGTAACCTCCATCTCAGCAACATCCTCCTTAATGGCTTCAATTTCCTGCAGTGCATCAGCCTTCACAAGAGAGACTTCTGTAATGTGGGCGATATGGGAACTGAGTGATTCTTCTATTGTTGTATCTAGTGGGCCTTCTGTCTCAGTTTTGGGTGTGTTTTCTGCTACTACTGGTTCTTCAAGAACTTCAGACGCGCCCTGTACTAAATTGACCACTGCTACCTTAACGGCTTTCGGTTCTTGCAACATATCTGCATGTTCATGATCTGACATATGTTTAACCTCCCCCATTAATAAAACTTCAGTGTCTTGAATCCCCTTGACAGTTTCTACCTGTACTTCCACCCGTTGTGCAGTCTCCTCTACATCAGACAATGGCTTTGGTTCTCCTGCTTCTATTTTGAGCTCCTGGACTTTAGCCACAAACACGCAATCTTGTCTAGCCGTCACTACTTCAGATTTCTCCGCTTTCTCCTCAACAACCACTTCTGTGGATATAGCCTCACCGACTTCAGTGATATTCTCCACAGACGCCTGCAATGACTTCTCCTCGGCAGACTCAATTTCTTGAGAGTCAAGGCCTGTGCGGATAGCAGTAGCTTCAGATTTTGCATGCAACTGTAGAATGACAACCTCCTCATTCGTAGCAGACTCCAAAACTTGTGGGGTAACTGAAACAGCAACAGACTCCTGTTGTAAGTCTGTCATCGTCAAGGACTGGACATTTTCTGTGTGGGTTATAGTCTGTACTGCTTCTAGCAGTATGGCTTCTGTCTTATCCATATCATATTCGGCCTGCACTGGAGTAGTGTCACCAGATGTACCAGGGGATTCTGTGAGTCTGGACACTGCTGAAACCATTTCTGTTGTTTCTTCTGTAAAGGATACTTCAGGCACCTGTTCTACAGCTGTCGTGACCTCGGAAGTCAACTCCACAATGTCTTCGGCTATGGTGTCATCACGGGAAGCTTCCTCGGCAATGGATTTGGGCGTGGCTATGGTGTCCCCTTCTTCTGGTATATCACTTAGTGGCTGTTTAATTATGCATTCTGTTGTTTCTTGAATGTCTGCCACAGCTATTGGCGATATCCAGGATGGTAGTCGTTCTTCAGCATCAGCCACAGCTTTGACCTGAGGTCCAGTGATTGGCACGGCATCGATGGGTTTCTCTCCCTCAGATTCTGGGACTGTAGTCTCTTGTTTTGATTCTTCAGCCTCAGTAGTGCTGGCTGGCATTTCTGTAGCTGCTACAGTGTCCTTTGAAGCAATATTATCTTGCTCAACTTGTTCAGAGTCATATTCTGATAACGGAACCACGGCAGGTGTGTCAGAGTCCTCCTCAGCTGAACCCAAAGATTTCCCCGCTTCATCGGAAGAGACCTGCTCTTGCTTTCCATCTGACTTCTTTTTCCTTCGCCCGGGGATCAGCTTCTTAAGTGAGAAGGAGGATTCCTCCTTGGGAATTTCACTGTCTGAGAGTATTTGCTCAGAGGTGATACCAGCAGTGGCCTCCTCAGCCTTGTCCTCTACCTTCACTTTGCGACGTGGGGTAACAAACCTTTTCAGTGACTCCCACGTTGAGACCCCATCTCCTTCTGATGGACTCCCGGCCTGTTCAGGGGAAGATGTCAAATTTTCCTGATCTGCCTCTTGAGAACTTCCAAGCAGTGCTTCTGCAGTTTTTGACTGTTCTTCCTCTATTCTCGGAGTCTCGTCATCTGAGTCAGAGGTCTTTCTGGCCCTCTTTTTGGAAGATCCAACACAAATCAAAGCTTCCCAAGACACAGATGTATCCATCTTCTTTTTTGGTTCTTCTGTGCAGGGTTCGGTCTTCTGCTCCTCCTCAGCAGGTTTTGGCTCTTCTTGCTTTTCAACAAAGACAGCACTGTCCGTGGAGGACAACGTTGCAGACTTGGGCTTTTCCGGAGCATCATCTTCGCTGTCCGATGACTTTTTGACACGTTTTTTTGGTGTCACCAACTTCTTGAACGAGGCCCATGGAAGAATGCCGTCTTTTTTCTTATCTCCTTCACCTTCATTTTCAGGAGCCATTTCTGTTTGTCCAGGCTCCCCAATGATATGCTCTACTGACTCCTCTGGGGAGGAAGGAGAGCTTTCTCCCTTCTGTCCTTCGGCAGATTCACAGGATGACTGAAGTTGTTCAGAAACATGCTCCCCAGATTCTGTCAGCTTGGCCTCAGCTTCTTTCTTTACTTTCTGTTTTTTGGAGGAAAGTTTCTTTAATCCGGACCCCGTGAGAAGTTTTTTCAACGGGCTTCCCTGGGCCTTGTTTTTTTCTTGGGAAGATAGGAGTTCTGCTTCCGTTGTGATTGCAGCAGGGACATCTGCAGAAGGGACCTCCTCCTGATTTTCTTGTCCTTCAACAGAACTTTCAGCCTTTGCCTCTGTAGATGTGACGTCGGCAGCGCCTTCAGCTGGCAGAGATTCTGCAACCTCTTCCAGGGTGGTCTGAGGAGAATCAGCTTCCACATTAATCTCAGCTTTAATCTCATCTTCTTTTTGTTCCACCACATCATCTGGGACTTCTGGAAGGAGTTCGGCCTTGCTTTCCTCTGCGCTGGTCGACTCTTTCTGCTGAGCTTCAGCCATTGTCTCCTCGTTTGTTTCCTCTCCTTCTTTTGGGGATTCGGTTGTTTCCTCGGCCATCTCCTTAATTTCCTCTTTGATGGCCACTTCCTTCTGGAGCTCCTCTTCTTTGGTCTTTTTGAAACTCGTCTTCTTCCGCAAATTGGAGAAGATGCCCTGTGTAAAGAATCTCTTCAGTGGGGACTGTGTTTCATGGACTGCAGGGCTGGTCTGGGACTCAGTTGGTGCTTCGCTCTCTTTCTCAGAAGTGACTTCCTCGGTGGGGTCCTCAGTTTCAGCAGCCTGCTCCTCAGTATCTGTGGTTAATTTCTCTGTGGTCTCCTCAGCTGTGGGAGATTCAGCTTCTACTTCCTCAGCTTGAGGCTCCTCAGGTGTCTCCTTCTTCTCCTCTGGCTTGATTTCTTCAGTAGCGGCTTTCTCAGTGGATTCCTCCTCAGCACCTTCCTTCTTATCTTCCTCAACAACACCGTTCTCCTTGGAAGCTTCAATGAGACCCTTCTCTTTGGGTTCCTCGGTAGCAGCCTCCTCAGCAACATCAGAAGCACTGGCCTCACCTTCCTCTTTTTTTACCGTCAGCAGCTGCACGGGGTCATTCTTCTCATTCTTGTCTTTTTTCAGTGTGACCTTGAACCCAACAAATCGGAAGATCTTCTTGAATCCCACCTCATTCGTTTCACTTGGCTTCTCCTCTTCTCCTACCTTCTCCACTGAGGTTAGCTCATCTGTTCCGGCTGATTCCTTCTCCTGCTTCATTACCTCTACCTGTGGATCTGCCTCCCCTTTGAGCTCCTCCATCTTTTCCGGTGCATCCTCCTTCTCAGTCTCGGCGTCTGCCTGACCAACTGCAGCAGAAAAAAAGGAAGAAATTGACGAGTTACATTCAAAGCTGCATATTTTTTCCATGAATGAAATAATTTCATAAATTTTTTTTACGAAATAATTAAGTACTGAATAGATTTTTTTCTCCTAATACACAACATCACAAGTCATACTATATAGTTTACTCCTTGATCTTCCTAACTTCATTACTAAGCGTATTAATTTGACGGTTAGTCATATTTTCATTTTTTTTCTCTTTAGTCTGAATGCGCAATGGAGCCATTTGTGTCTCTTAAGCTCTTTTGTTCTGACTAGCAGGAAAGGTACCTGCAGGGGCTACAGGAACTGTGGTCTGCTTTACTCAGAAGTCTTGAGCTGCTAAAATTTTCATGAGCTGAAGCTGCACTATTTCATGTTTGCTTTTTCCACTTGGAAGCCATTCCCACATGCAGCTTCTGACCCACTGGTGCACATGCAGGCACACAGGCTGATTTCATACCGAGTAGAACTCTAGGCAAAACCCATCAGACCCTGAGAACAGCACTATGACTATGACACAGTATGCATCTCCACTACATTTCTGCTGGTTGTATATCAGAAAGTCCTGAGAACAGGAATATGATTATTACACTTAGGCTTCTCTGTTACATTTATGCTGGTCGTATATCAGAAAGGTGTCAAAAACACATAATAAAGAGCTGTAAGTAAGGAGTAAAAGTCAAAACAGCGCCACTCATAGGTGATATGTAAGAGATGCATGCCAATAATGCCTTAAGCCATAGTCGGTTAATCTATGATTATAGCTAACATTCATGCCGCAAACAAAAGCAGTCCGATTAATCTGATTATTATTCAGTCTGATCTAGCAAAACAGTGTTCTGAGTGAGGCAGAAGGGTGTGACAATTGACAGTGGGGTTTGTAGGTTGCACTGTTAGGCCTTGTGCCCCCCACTCCTCATCCCCACAGAACAAGGAAACACTCACATCTGGGTCTCTATCAGAGTTCCCACGGCGACCAGCCCCCACCCCTACCTCTGACTCCCCCCGCCCGCCCAAACATACAAATTCCAAGAATTCCACAATTACTAATTCTCCAAATATCACCTTACACATCCTTAATCTCCGACCAATTACCAATTCGCAAAATGGTCTAGCACTTGACTGACTATGAGGCTATAGCCACATAATTAACACCTAACCATATTCACCATTTCCCTTTTGTGTAGCATTTAACCCTACAGGGCCATTTGTGTTATTTTGCAAAATGGCACTTACCATACTGCACTTAAAATTCCTCAGCCTTAACAAAAAAGGAACCAAAATAAAACATTTCTTATCAAGAATATACTGATCTGAGAGGATCTGTGCAAACAGCAAAAGAAATATTAAAATTTAATTTATAATTGAATTCACTGAGTGATATTCAAACAGTGTAATTCCTGCAATCTTTGTTTAAGTCTCACAGCTATAAGTCAAAGAATTTTCTACTACTGCAGCTGTTTATAGTAGGGCTCTGGTTTCATAGTTTAATTATTTGTCTAAATGTATAATCTGAACATTCATAACCTATTCCAACATTAATAGACACAAATTACACAAATAAGAGTTCCGTTTCCTTCTCGTTAAAAGTGACATTAAACTTTCAGATCGGCAATTTAACCTTAGTTAACCAGCTAAGGCTAATAGGTATTAGGTACCCTGGTCACATGCTGCAGCAGCTTTTTGTCTTTAGACACTTTTGAATTATTCTCAGAAAGCAGCTCAATGGTTTAACTGACAAGGCACAGACGGATGGTTAAGCTTCAGCAAAACATCCAGGCAAACTAACAATTAAGGCACAGAGCTGTAAGCTCTGTGGATAAACAAACTGGAGGACTGAACCTTACGAGGACCACTGGCATTCTGTAATGAATCCCCTCGGCTCCGTCACAGACCCCTGCATCACAGCTGCAGACGCTCCTGTCCTCACCCCCACACCCCCACAACACAGATACAGTTGTTCTGTGTGGTCATTCTTGGCCCAGTCAGTCCTCAAGTCCTACCATGAGCATCAGAACTAGGGGACCACAGCTGTCCAACGACCCGGTTACTGCAATCCATGACTTAAAAAAAAAACTTTGTGGGAGACACTTATAAGTGCCTATAAGGCAGCCCCCTTCCCACAGGCATCTACTAGAGGCCCGTGTGTAACTGAGGCAGGACCCTCCCCCACAAGCACCCCCTTACAAGCCACAGTCACTCTTACACATACTTGCCATTATTAAGATAGTTGTTACTTTGTTATGCCAGGCCATTGATAGGCAAACAGCCGAACACAAACTAAAGAAGCCAGACTATAAAACAAGCAAACAGCACTTTGAAGAGATAAGGGGGGGCTTTGACCCGGATGGTAACTCTGAAAAGTTAGGGGGTCATTAACTTGTTGTTTTATGGACCGCGGAGTTGATATTTATTATGAGGGAAATTACAGCAGTTTCATTAGGGAGGAATTCCTGCCCTGACGTTAGTACAACTGTGGGCAACAGCTGCGGACACGAACGAGGACTGAACAGGATGGGCGACAGAGCGAACATGCTAATTTGGCAAGGAGTAAGAAGAACGCCAGAGGTTCCAGAAAAGCACCACAATAGCAGGGCATGTGGGAGAGGTCCCCAGAGCTTGATGCCGTTGTTTTTGCCTCTGGCTGTACCGAAGGGGCCCACTTGGGCAGGTCTGCTCAGTCAGGTGTGGTCCTGAGAAGTATCATCACTCTAAACTTGTTTACAGAAAACGTTTTAATTTCATTACCATATGGGGCTTCCATTTTACCTGTTTATACAGTTAGATAATTATGAATGAATGCAAACGAAGGCTTGGCATTAGCTGCTTATAAACACAGCCACAATCAGAGCCTCCCTCCCCCGCACGCCGCCTCCCCGATTCAGCACTGCACGAGAGCCACGATCACGTCGTTATTTCACAATCAATTACACATTCAGCACTGCACTCGCCAACTGGCAAGCGGGCAGCTCCCCAGAGACGAAGCAGACCAAACATGGTCTTTAAATGTTGTCATCATTAAGGGCTGATTTAAGATGGCAGTAAAAAAAAAAAAGTATGTTAAACATCATCCTTCGTCAGGGTGGGGCCCTAACTTTCATGAGCAGGTTTAAGACGTGTGCTTCTCTCACTGTGTAACAGCGTGCTCCACACTCCACATTTCAGTACCTACACAGGCTTGTATTGTCATCTGAGTGGCAATAATGACTTAATAAAGACTTGAAATTTAAAAAGTGAAATACAATGGCTTACTGCATTGCTAAATATCACATCTAGATTGGGAATAATGACTTTAGATATATGCAATATGTAGGGAAGCAGTGACCCATTTCATTTCAGTGTTTAAATAATTATTGTTTTTATACATATTTAGTATTTGTAGAAGAAACACACAGAGTTGTTGTAAAGGCTGTAAATGCACAATGACAAAAAAGGTATTCTCTTCTAATAATATATTCCGCAGGGATGCAAAGTTTAGTGACTTTCCATGGTCTCAAAGCCTTAGACGAATAGTCTTAAAACTATTTAAAAAGTATGTTAAATCACCCTGAGAAATTGCACTGATAAATCAAAGGGGCTACAGAGAAAGAGAGAAGCAGTAGAGATGTATAGGAGAGGAGCTGTAAAGCATTTCTATAAACCACACCCTGAAGCCACCAAAGTCCTCAGCTGCTTTATACCGGCTGCGGTTTTAGGGTTACAACTCGCCTGTTCTTTAAACTACTTAGTAACCATATATGAAGCTTATGTCAGACTTACAGTGGAAATGATAATCAGAGCAAACATCTGCTCACTAAACTTTAGCATCTCCTTGTTCCGGCAACAAGCGCAACCCAGTGCTATCAAACCAGTGCTATCAAACCATCTCTTACCTGTGAGAGTTATTGTCCCCAGCATTGATAAATAAAAGTTTCTTCCTCCCAACAGTCAGTAAAAAAAAGAAGAAAAAATGCAAAGTATTTTTTTTTTAATTAAGGCTCTCTGCTAAGGATCTCAGCTGTCAGCGGCGTGCTCTTCCTTGTCGTCCTCGCTCACGTCAGGCTCCGCTTTTTGGTGTACAGGGCAGAGGGTTAACGGCGAGCTTATGCAGCAGCGAGCGACAGGCTCTACTTCTGAGGGGAGCAGCCACCTACTGCAGCTTTTCAACTGTCCGACTGACATACATGCCATTAGTGGGGGTCCCCCCACGCCCCCACACACACAGCACCCCACCCCCGTCCGCCCCCTGTTGGTTTCAGCTGCTCTCTGCCATTGAAAGTGGTTGCAGAGCTGTGGGCCGGCCCTCCCTCCCTTTCCTACCCGGAGCCCGTCTATGGCACAGTGACAAAGCTTATCATGTGATCGTTAAAGGGAAGCCTTTGCCCCATCCCCTTTCCTCCCCATTGTGTCTGTGCACACCCCATGTGGCCTAGAAGCCTAACTTCAACTGGGCTAGAGGAGTTTTTCTTTTTTTTT
>JAODJX010000041.1:19644545-19658368 GCA_026776945.1 Isichthys henryi
TGGTTACAACGTTCTATGCTTATAACGTACATGTTTTTGGTATCCCGTCTTGTACGTAGTAACGAGGTTCGACTGTAACAATGTTTCATTTACCTATATGTAATTACCTGAGTTTTACATGATAGAACAGCTGTTGTTTTAATGTGCCGATTTTTATGATTTATGTGATATTTTTGTGTTATTACTTACATTTTGTTGTTTCTACCTTTCCTTGAAATACATTAGGTAACCACTTGTACAATGTTTATAACAATGACACTGAAACATACTAGAAATATATTAAGTACTCTAGGTAGCATTCAGTACAGTGTGTCCAGTGTTACTGGTTACAAATTCACCCTGCATTAGATCATGAGTCATGGAAAATGGATGATTAGTGTATTATACAGAATTTTGTCTTTAGTATTGTGCGCTTGGTTAATAAGTGATTGTATTGTTGTTTTGTTGCTTTTAAGGGTCACCAAAGAGAATATATTATATTTATGAGATATGTTGTATTTATCTTCTCTGACTGTTCTTTAAAATTTTTGCAATATTGTGCAAAATGACCATAAAAAGAAAATCAATGGGTCATGACCCTGATCCATAACGTAAGCGGTTGAACAGATGGACGAAGGAATCCAATGGCTGACTGACAGACTGACGCTGACGTAACCATGCAACAGCTGGTAGCCATGGTTACGATGAAGTAGTACTTCATCACTGAGAATGACTTTATTTTGAATAGTATGGAGTTTCCCTCTGATATCCCATCTTCATTTTTTAGCCTGCTGCCAATGTCTCATATTTCAATCTTATCACCACCTAAACTTGTAAGTATTCTTGGTCCAAGTTCTTCGTTTCAATGCAGAACTCACAGTGAAAAGGTTTTTCGGGTCTGCTTGGACCTCAGTCCCACTCTGGCGCCCTGGTGAACTCGTGTTGTTGGCTTGCATGGCGTGTCATACTGACAGCAGCAGGAAACCACAAAAGGATTTGTGTCTCCATAGAAAAGAAAATACTGCCTTATAAAATGTAAACATCATCGCACTTTATTGTTAGCTCTTCATACGTCCTTAAAACAATTTTTTGTTTGTTCGAGGGTCGTCTTTGTGAGCCTGAGCAACTGGTACTCTGAGAGAGCTTTTCTGCTTGACGTCAACGTAAATTAAGCACATGTGTGCAGGATTGTGTAAGCCTGTATTGCTAGCCACCAGCTGCACAGAGATTAGGTAAGCTGTATTTACCTTGACCGGCTTAAGCATGGATTCATTTCAGGTGATCTCTCAGCTGGCCTGGGCTTTCTGGTGCAGGTTTGCAGGGGATTAGTATGTCTAATTTGCCCTTAATGTCTGTGATTGTGTGCGTGAGTGTGTGTTCCGCGATGACCGGAGGTCCTCTGCAGGGCATCCCCTTACTGTGTGCCCTGTGCTTCCTGAGATAGGCTCCAGCCTAACCCCAACCCTGAGAAGCAGTTTTGGAAGATGCATGGATGGATGGATGGATGGATGGAAGGATAGAGGAATGGATGTATGGATTGAAGAACAGAGGAATGGATGGATGGATGGATGGATGATGAAAGGAAGAATGGATGGATGGATGATGGACAGAGGAATGATGGATGGATGGTTAAATGGAAGAATGAATGATGAACCGATGGATGGATTGATGGAAGGATGGATGGATGCTCTCATGTTGGTTACAGCTGCTTCATTTGATAAGAGTACAGCCTGAAACTGCAGGTGCGGCTTCACTTTTCCGTTCCCCGTCTGCCCCTTTTGTTCCCCCTCTGGATGCATAATGAGCATGTGAACCTGCTGGCTTATAGCAATGCACACTGGCTTTATTTTAATCATAGAGCTCCACCTGTTCGGCTGCAGGCCCCTATGACCCTGAGTGGGACGGATGGCTCCATTATTATGTGCCTTTTTGGTCTTCATGAATATGTAAAATCCATACTTACAGCCAGACTACTAAAAAAAGGTATGCATGACGAGTTAGGCCGGGGGAGGGGGGGGGGGTCGCTGGAGGAGGGTGATCAGCAGAAGCGATGAGCAAACCTTCACACACAGCTGCAGCCCTCACCATCACATATACATTTACATTTATTTATATAGCAGACTCTTTTATTCAAAGTGACGCACAGCTGAGAAAGCAGGGTCAGACTGTCCCTGGAACAAACAGAGTTAAAGATCCCGCTCAAGCATCCAATGACAAATCCACACTGCCAGCCATGGGATTTGAACCGGCAACCACCTGATCACAGACACAATCCTATACCTCACATACCCATGATGCAAGCTTAGTTCTCCAATACGTCTAAGACTGAGTTATTACAACCTGCCTCCTACACGTTTTCAAATGACATACAATGATTCAAATGTTCATAATATATGCCCCTGTAGTATAAAATGCATGTACATTAAAGCAGCAAGACATTTGCGGAACATCCCCTCCACTATAATATCCTAAACAGTTTATGTCACTGCATTGTTACACCAAACAGTTTATGCCACTGCATTGTTACACCAAACAGTTTATGCCACTGCATTGTTACACCAAACAGTTTAGCTGCTGCAATTATGAGTATTAGAAAGCAGAATGAGCCGGAAGGTGAGGCTGCACGGTAAGGAAAAGAGGAGCGTGTTGGGATCACATGACGAGCTATGAAGGCATGTTAGAAGTCCCCTGGAAGGAGGAGAGTCGCCCCCTGCAGGAGGTCATGACAGCTTGGCACCCCTCCAACTCCCACATGGTTAAATATGTCCACTGCTCAGTTTAATGGTTCCCCCACCCCCTACCGCGTTTACTGTCTAGAGGCCCCAGAACCCCACCCTCCCCAACATTCCTCAGACTCCCCCGCCGCCCCCACCTTCCTCTGGGCCCTTCTCCCCAGCTTGGCCGTTGAAGTCCCCCGTGCCATCTTCTGTTTTACCACTCAGGTTGGAGATCTGACCGTTCTTCTGCACCAGCTGCAAGGGCAAGATGGGACATCTTAGGGACAACAGTATCTACGGCAATGGTGGCTGTTTACCTTGTGTTTGGTAAATACTTCATCGTTTATTCTGATCTCTACTTAAGGAAAATAAAGAGATGATTGCTTGCTTGGCACTTGATTTAACATTCAACCAGACATGGGATGTTTTTCTGCTAACAGCTATGGCTCCCCCAAGACCCTCGCTTGACCGGAGACCCGTAACAGAAGTAAAAACAAGCCTGGCATTAGAGGACGCATGCGGACGACACACGGTGAACAGATCTGACCCAGCTAAGCTGTAGAACCAGCACTGATGGAAATTCTCCAAGCCTTTGCAGTGAGCCCAGGATCTCAGCCACAAGAAGAAATGGATTCTGACCACCCGCCGAACGTGACCCGCGTGATTCCCATGACACGACCCTTAAAAGCTGCCTGAAATGAGAGCTGCTCGTCCCAAAGGGTCACGACAGACGAGGCAGGACTACAATTTACAGGCTTGGGGAGAGTGAAGTGCTTTTTCCTGGGGTCTCCCTGCGGAGCTGGTGTGCAGCCCAGTGTGGCTCAAACAGGCACTCTTACAGGGGGAGGGGAGTGGGGGTCACTTAGAGACTGATTCCCCCTCCCCCGGGGAGAAGCTGGCTGCATTAAACCACCCCCTTTATGACCTGAGGCACTCACGAAATGTATTGAAACTGAAATGGTCAAACACAGAAATGCATATAATAGTTAATAGTTCAGAAACACACAGAAATGCATAGAACATCCCAGAATAACCCAGGAAACAGAAAATATCCCAGAAGCACCAAGAAATGCAGACACACAAAATATATACATCGACACAAACAGGGCAAAATGCACAAGGACAGTGACACACGAGGGAGTCGTGCTGTTCACAGCGGCTCTGACTCAGCACCATGTGTTTTGGTGAGACTTGTATCCTCTTTGGGAATGAAGTTGAGATGCTTGCTGGATTGATCGCAGATTGGAAGGCGTTCAGGGAAGGGGAGGGGTGCAGAGGGAGAAGGTGGGGGGATATTTGAGCCACAAGACTTGGCTCCATAATCTCTGCAGGTCGTTTTAATCCAGCAATATTCTGAACTACTTTTTGTTCTAAGATAAAGACACCCAAGGCATCTGAACATAAATGGATGTGGCACACAGCTAAGAGAATTCTGTTTTTATCTCCTGGACGCTCTCTGGGGCCTGTGCCACTAGCCTCACATGAAATGACAAGCGTCCTTTATATCTCTAGAGTACTATTATGGATTTTTTTTTCCCTCAGAAGTCTACAGGTCTCAGCCCCCAGAGAAAGCCTAGCCCCGCCCGTGACATGGCAGCCATTCCCAGCATTCCACACTCTGTGCCTCTCGTGACGCAGCCGACGCCCCGAGTCCCAGTTCTGCACCCGTCCCTCTGTGTCGTCCCTTGCAGGTCCCCTAAAATAACGCAGACGACATTCCCCTATGAGGCCAAGGGTACAATCATTGCGTTCACAGCGGCGACTACTCCTCCCAAGGAATGCTAAAGAAAAACACACACTCACAATGACTTCTATGCATTTTTCAAAAATTACTTATAGTTAATGTATCTCGAGTCTGTATTTCTCAATTTTTATCTATGCTGCTGACAGATGCTGTCATAGCAAACATCCAGACGGACTCCAACTCACGTGGACTTTCTGAAGTAGGTGGAGAGTTCAGGGCGCTTCTTAATTGGCGGGATATCAGGTGAACCACTTCCTATTGGTAGACTGTCCGAAGATGTGTGAGGATGTATGTGTTGTCCAGGTATACATTACACTGTAGGGACCAAAAGTCCTCGCAGTGTGTTACTTTGACTTTGTGGGAATCATTTTTATAAAAATCTATAACTGCAATGAAACAACTAAAAATGCCAAAAATGTTGTATTTTGTTTGGTTACTTATGGTTAAGGTTAGGGCTGGGTAGGGGTTAAGGTTGTCAATGTTGGGATTTGGGTTTTCCCCATAGAAATGAATGGAGAGTCCCCACAAAAATATGAGTACAGATCTGTGTGTGTGTGTGTGTGGAGCCACATACTGAGTCTTCCAGACCATTCACGCTGTATAAACACTCAACCTGAATTGTGGCTCTATTGGCAAGGTGGTGTTGATTTGTGTGTGTGTGTGTGTGTTTTGGGGGGGTGGAGGGGCGGGGGGGCTCAGCTATGCTACTTCATACCATCACAGCCACAGTGGAATGTGAAGAGGAGCCGTCCACTGATTAGATAATGGCAGAGGGGAGCAGAGTCTCTCCACCAAATGGTTGGAGGGTAACATCAGCAGACCCAGTGCGAAATGCATGCTCTCTGTTTACAGGACAGATTCATTTAGGTTCAAAGGGAACGGGAGGGTACTGTCTGTTAAGCAGCTAGCATTAATAATGCCGTGCTTTACTGCAGTACAGGTAATGTAATAGGAATGAAAAAATAAATGAAAATGGAAAGTAAAGCCCCCACGAATGTCAGCGCAAAGCTTGGGGTCTGCTGTCCTTCCAGTACCGCAGAAGCATGTCTGGGAGGGGGATTAAGGGCCTTACTCAAGGGCCCAGCAAAGACATGGCTACTCTGCTGAGCACAGGACTCAAACCAACACCCTTGTGATCACAGGCCCCCAAATAATAATGTCAGTTTGACAGTTTCTATTTTGTAACTAATAATATCTTTGGGTGGGTAAAAACTGTAATAGTTGTCTAAAAAACAAAAAAAATGTGACTGGTTAATCTGGCTTCATGATCACATACTCACCCATCCTGTCACTTGACAGTTCACATTGTAATATAAGACAGTAAATTAAAATGTAACTTGCCGCATTAAAAACCAGTATGTCTCATTTCCTCAACTTGGTGTTTTTAATGTGTTTATCAGACCCAAGCTTGCAGTAATTTGGGGACGAGCCTCTCCAGCATGGCCCAGAAGACCCAAGGCAACAGCAGCCTTCCACCAAATCCCATCTCAATTATGGCTGTTATGTTTCGTTTTGTTTTTTATCTCCAACACGCTGTTTTCCTCCTGCAGTCTAAAGACACGCATGCAGGCTACCTGCACACAGTGTGTGAGAGTGTGCGTGCCTGCCTATGCCATCGATAGGCGATTCGCAGCTCACCGTTTGATACACTAATAATATATTCAACAAAATAAAACTAAAATCTCACTATTCTTATTGATTCCCTTTAGGCACATACAACAAATAAAAACAGCTTTTTACAATTTCTTTTTTCTCGCAACGACACCACTACAAAATGCAAAAATAAAATCTCAAAGCAAAACTGAGATTATGCCTATTCCGCCCTCTAGTGTTAACATTAATGCATTGTTACACCATGACCTTCCAGGGTGTGACCCAGCTTTGTGCTGCCTGAGATCCAGTGACCCTGCTGATTATTTGGAAGATGGATCTTATACAGGACATTATATAAATACATTTATACCAGCTGTCCTGCCATATCCAGCACTCAACATCCATCCATCCATTTTCTGAAATCACTTCTCTTATTCAGGGTCACAGGGGCTCCGGATTCTAACCCGGAGACTATGGGCACAAGGCAGGGAACAACCCAGAATGGGGCGCCAACCCACACTAAATGTGGACTGAGAATTAACTATCGCAGGGTAAACAAAGCCAGCTGATGACCATCTGTCTAACCAGCACCACCCGCTATCAGCATAACTTGAAGCTCAGTGTAGCTGAATCTGATTCACTTTTAAGCATGCAGTGACTCTATTGTCCAATGAGTTCCTGATCTTTGGACAGTGTCCCCAGATTTGTTTTGGACGCAGTGCCGACCAGAAGCTTTGGTGTAGAACAAAACAAGGGAAGATGCCTCACAGACATGAAAATAGGCTCACGGGAGACTCTCGGTCTCAGCCTCCCAGAGACTGAGGCCAGCATCAAGCAGCAAATGGGCCCAAGTTACAGGCACTTAATGCCAGACGGGACGACAGATCTCCTGTAAAAGCTTTTTCGGCTGGATCCTTAATATTAATGTTTTTATCCCCATAAGAAGCCAGAGAGGGGTGAGTAATGCTGGATTAGACTTGACTCCACAAATAATGGACCCAAACAGGCACTATCAAGATCACTTAACACCCATTCCCCCCCCCCAAGAATGTGACATGCATCATCTGAGTATTTGTTTGTTATTTCAGGGCCCACTGCACCAGGGTTTCGCCGGGAGGGGTCTGTTCTGCTGTCATTTGTACCCCTGCTGTCCCCACACTCTACAAGATGTCCGGCACCCGATTCTCCACTGCTTGATCTACAGTATAGAGGTAAAAGGTTAATCAATTCTAAATCTGCTCATCAGAATCTGGTCATGATTGTATTATCGGCCATGGTTAGTGAGAACCAGCAGGGAATTCAATCAGACACGTTTCAGAGCTACAGTGTATTTTATATACTTTTCAATTCTGTTAGCATGAATGGGGGTAAAACATGGCTGGAAGGTCTCTCGGCAACACTGTATCCGTCCGTCGGTGGTCAGTCGCATTCAACGGTGATACAACTTAAGTGCAGTGCTGGAGATTCACTCACAGACCGCGTTTGAACCCACCTCCTTCTGGTTTGCATCAAGCCAAGCTGCTAGCCGACAGCCCTGCTCACTGTGTGCTTCCTCCTTCAGATCTCCACCGCATCGATCACACTTGTAAATCACACTTGATCCTATTAGCCAAATCAGTTCTATTCACTGGCTCTGCCCTCCTATAACTGGCCACCAGCCACCAGCTGTAAACCTGAAACGGGGTTTGATTCACCCCACGGCACGAAGGTTTAAGGCAGTACTGTCAATACCAGAGCCCCCCCAAAAGTCAGCTCCACCTTCGTGCTCAGAGGGGTATAGATGGATCCCCATAATTTCTTTCCAGGCTCCTGATGGCTGATGAATAATGAACTCCATCTCCTCCTTACCCAGTGCCCTTGAATCCAGTTCACACGTTCACACGACATTGAAAAAGTGACGCATTTAAAATGTCATTCTAGCCCCAGCTGACCCCACATTAAAGCCCAAAACATCTTTAAAGTTTCTTTACTATGTCCATTAAAATGCGTGGTTTGGCCGCTGTCATCCGCAGAACCACAGTGCGTGAAAACGCCGCTTCTGATGCACCCTGCTAAAAGAGAGCAGGGCAAGATCCCGTGACCTCTGACCTCACCTCTACAGCAAATAAGAAAAAGGAGTGAGTGCTGGTGTTCGTTTTCAGTATCGAGAGTTAAATAGGGCACCTCACCATCTGCGATGGCATCCTTCATACTTATTTGGGCTCTGCTGTGCTTTCTTTCCGATCTTGCCTGAAACGACGCGGTCTTTAAATTGAGTACAGGAACAGGCAGCAAAAACAAACACATTTGTAATAATAGCCTTCAGCACCACTGAACTCAATCCTGGTGGGACGAGGCCAGTTGTCTCAACAAGTTCCTGTAGTCTGTGGTCACCCTCTGTTTCGGTGAGCTGTTGTCTTCAATTGTTCAGAGAATCTCATTTTAGGTACGCAATCGCCCTCTAAGTGAGGGACACCTCATGGTATTGTAAGAGCTCAGAAGCCCTCCTAGAAGGCTGAGCAATGGAGAGGCATTATTCATACATGCTTGGCCGTTTCCAAGGAGCTATGATTCATGAGCGTGGAGGATGAAGGTGATCCAAAAGATTTCATACAGAGCTCCTTACGAGAGTCATTATCAGGGCATACAAAAGTCACATCCCCTTGCTCCCCCTCCCCCACCCCAGGAACCATGTGAGTGTCTAAACGTGCATCATTCAGCAGATGTGCCATTAATCACAGCGGCGTTTTCCCACCGCAATGTGACGCTCTCCATCAGTTGGGATTACTGGGAATAACAAACCGCACCACTGCAGGACCTGCTGTCGCGTTTTGAGCAGAGACGTCAGCAGGGACCCTTAAAAATCTGACAAGAGGATTGTGTTTTGCCATCCAAGAGAACTGTTTAGTATGTCTGCTAGATCTAGAAGCCTGTATGTCTCTTTATGTTCTTTAAATGCTCTTATGTTACACTCCTGGCCCTTGGCAGCCTTATCAAATCTTGCTTTGTTAGACGTTGCTGTGTAGCTCCTTCTCCAGTCCTGCTTACACTTGCACCTGGACATTCACTGCAAGCTCAGCCTTGCCGCACTTATGCTGGTTGACTTCTTGACAGCATGAATGTTTGTAATGCAATATTTGCTTCGCCTGTATGCCGCTTTGGACAAAAGTATCTGCCAAATTGTAATGTAATCTGAAGACAGGATCAGCAGACTAGCTGATTCACATTTTTAGAAAGACTAAGATTCTCCTTCGGTTATGGATGCCCTATGGATCCTAGCAAAAAAAAAAAAAGAAAATGAACTGTAAGAGCATCCAGTAGCCCCCCCCCCCAGGAAGTTCCTAGATGGTTCAGTCTAGTGGCCATTTATCCCCTGCTCCCCACTTTAAATACAGGCCATATTTACAGTTTTATTAGGTTCTCAGAGAAAAAGCCACATCCTAGACCCAGCTTTCAACGGACACACCAAAGATCGGTTTACACTTTCAGGGGCTTTATCAGCCATCTGTGGAATGTGCCGGATCCCCAGGGGAGGCCCCTCCTCCCCACGTTAGCGCAGACTACTAGCTGAGCTAGTCTGAGCCCTACTGGAAGGCTATGGGAAACTAAAGCCTCAGCTAGAGAACAGCAGGGGGCAGCAAAGAGTGACGGGGCGGGGTTTAAGTACTGTTTAAAAGCTGCTTTGCGAGGCCAGGTGCACAGGAACACAGCCGGATACAGCAGGTAAGCGGACCTATACCCATCACCAGCAGGGTGTGGGTTCAAACTGCGCTTCCTACCCTGAAGAGTTGCTGTAAGTATCCACCTCTAGGGGGAGAAAAGCTTAAACAAACAGATTATAGAGCACAAATAAACAGTAAACAGAAAAGGTTTATCAGATGACACTGATTAGAGCAAGGACCTGAACAAATTATATTACTAATCCCCCCCCTCCCGCCCCCCCCGAACAAAATCGCTTATGGCAGATCACACCGTCTAGGAACCAGAAGGTTGTAATTTGTAGCGTCGTAATTGAATGTTCATGTGTCTGACATGCAAAGAAGCTTTTCCTTTTTTTAGCAAGGAATGCTATTCTTATAAAAAATGTTACACTTTAAACAGTTTCCGGGGCCGTTCCGGTTCAGTCAGTTTACCAGGATATTTTAATTCGGCCCAGCAGGACTGTAGGTCCTCAACTTCTCACAGCTCAGCTTCCTGAGGATTCATAAGACTGGGAGGGTCAAGCAATATTTTCGGAGTGGGAGGGTCTATACCCAACCTTGGCGAGAGGGGGGTGTTCATGGGCCAGCGAACCGGTCTTTGGTCTCGGTCACCTCCTGAGTTTACTTCAGCAGTTGGTCCCAGTACTACCCTGCACAACAGCACAATGAAAACGGCCCTCGCAGCCCACAGCAGGGGGGTCAAGATCTGGGCTCCTGACCAAAAATGAAAATAAAAACAGCCCCCTGTTCCACACCAAAAACACAGGCTCCCTCACCAGCCGGCTCCCACCGCGTGAGAGGCACTCAGGAACCGCTGGGGTATTAACGCCGGCTCCGACAGCCTGGGTGGCAGGAAAATGCCCCAGCTCACTACATCACACCACTCGCCGCCGCTCTGCCCCCTACAAGTGAAACCGTGACCTCGAACCTGACATCACGGATCCACCTGGGAACATTCAGATAAAAGATGCATGATGGAAAGTGTGGCTCGATCAGGAGATGAGGATGGACAGAATCGGTAAAGGAAGAGAGCTCCACCGCTGCCGACAACGTGATTGGCCACACAGTCGGCATCATCGCATGCTGTGCGTCTCCGTGCATTTTGAAGGTCCTGCAAAAGGAAGCTGGGAACAAGCAACCCCTTGTTTCGGGAACAGAAGCCCGTTCTGGTTTAGGGGCTGCAGACACCAGAGTGTATTACACAACTGCGGTGCCCCTCGCCCAGGGAGAATGCCCCGTGCTTCGGACGGATAAAATGATGCTAAAAGCAAGATCAAAAGCTGACCCCATTGTCTGACACCAGGGTGGGGGCGGGTTCTTCCAAAAGGTGAAATCATTCCCAAAAGGTGCCTGCCTCACACACACTGGGAAGTGAACCCAGGGGATCCCATCGATCATGTCACACGAGCGGCGCGGCCAAGCGAACCGGATCCTTTCAGAGCCTTGTTCTGTGAGCATGTGGGTCTGACACAGTACCGGCTCTCAAATACTGACATCCCAGCTTCAAAGGGCCAATAAGGATCCGAAACTTTCCCAGGACCACATCGCGAAGCTATGGGAATGCCGTTCTTTTCCGTTTCCTGACTCTCTCGATCATGAGCTCTCGCACCCCGCCACCACACAGACACTCAGGCTGAGCCGCCAGTCAGTGTCAGGGGATGAGAAAACATTACTGGCACAAAGCCAAACCCAGAAATGCTGGGATTTGGGCATGGCCCGGCCCAGGGAGGGTGGAGCCTGCTGTAGAGGAAGTAGGCGGGACTTTACCTGGATGAAAAAACCAATAAAATTATACTGAAACTACATCAAAACTGTACTGCATTATTTCTGAAACTGCATTAATGGAATATAAATAATTTACAAAGACAATCAGGTTATATACAGTACTTTGCAAAAGTCTTAGGTGGTCCAAGAGAATTACATATAAATGATCTTCACGTTGGTGTATAACTATGATATAGTGTCTGTCACAGTGTGTCAGCTTAGCCATTTCAAAACCTCTGCTAAAGTCAACCTAGTATTTATGGTGACTGTCAAATACATCCGTGTATTTTTTAACTCAACCATAAGCACACTTAGTTAATCAAGCACACGTTTGGCTAATGAATACCTCACTGACTTTTAACGATAAATTACTTCGTTAATTAATTATGCTGGATGTGAAATGTAGCAAACACCTGGCTGGGGTGTCCCCGAGGAGAGGTTTGAGATCTGAAGCGGTGTTCATCTAGACATCCAACATCAGTAACTTTTTGGAGAAAAGAAGAAAATTGTGTTAGGTGTTACTCTTAATTTTCATATGTACCAATATTAAAATGTGTTTCAGTTGTGAGCAAATATGCACTTAGTACTGAGATAAACAGCTTTAAACATTTCCTTTGACTGAATAAGACTCGTGCACGGTACAGTATACAGTATATTACAATTCATGCTATTTCAATTGCACATGCAAAATGTGTATATTTTGTAATGAATACTACTACATTCTATGGTAAAATAACACATTGGTATGCTCTGAATGTATATCACAGGTTTCCTGGTTTATATATGTGTGGTAGTCATTTTCTATGAACATTGCTTCCATATATTTTCACATTTTAACTTTCAATTTGTAATTAAATATTCAATATCCGTGTGAAGAAGACTTGCTTAAATAAATAGTTGCCTAGAAATCAGAGAGCTCAGGGCACTTCTGTTTTCACAAGCGGTTCAGGATGTGCGTGAAGCGTCTGTTTCCTTTGTGCACAATCTTCACTGGTGGTTTGAGATCGGAGCCAAAGAGGGGCTCGACGAGGCAGCATTTCTCAGGTCCTTATCCACGGGACGGAAGCTGCCTCTCTCCCGAGATTCCTCTTGCGTCAGGAAGAGCTAAACCTTTTTATTTTTTTATAAATACCCATAAACATCTTCCTAGAGCCACTCGAGACAATTAATACATTGGTGACCGTTAATATGTCACAGGAATAATGAGTGGAGCTTCCTACAAGGGGGACATTAAAGGCGGCAGTAAACTCCATCCATGACATAAACCAGGATCGCGAAGCTGCAGCCAAGCCATGTGCCCAGAAGCTTTTAGCGTTCTCAGCTGGGAATGCGGGTATCTCTCTGGTATCTCTCTGATATCTCTTTGGTATCTCCTCATGCACTAAATAATCCATGGACGGATCTCCTGTGAAGACATGCTCCATGCTGGAAGTAACAAAAGCGGGAAGGCACACCAAGGGTGTCAAGATAGTTGACATATCATTCATAAAATTGTCCTGATCGCTTTGTAAACATTTAGAGTAAACACATCTAAGCTGACTTGTCTCTATGTTGCTAACTGCTAAAGCAGAACACATGCATGGTTAACGATGCCCCCCCCCCTCCCCAAAAAAAATGCTTAGATCACCCTTCCCACCACCCATTTCCTCTTTTCCAAGTATGAAAACCAATCCTCCTTTGTTTGTTTTTGCTGACTATGGAGCTGGACAAGGCTCTTACTGGGGCCACAGTCAGAGGCAACCACAGTCAGGCTGCACGGAGAACCGCGTGAAACGGCAGCCTTGCCGAAAAGGGACAGAGGAATGAGAATGTTTTTGGGACGTCCCTGATCAACCACACCTTTGTTTCCAGCCCAGGGAGTCCGATAGGAGATTCTGATCTGCCACTTGCTCTCTGGACGGCTTTCAGACGTCTCTCCAGGGCCGACAGTGGTACTTCTGTCAGTCAAGGACCAAGGCTAGAGGCTGATCCGGGTACCACAAGCTCTCGCACATGCTCCAGTTACTCAAACTCATAAGAACATAAGAACATAAGAACTATACAAACGAGAGGACGCCATTCGGCCCATCAAGCTCGCTTGGGGAGAACTAAACTAATAGTTCAGAGTTGTTAAAATCTTATCTAACTAAGGAACCCAATGATTCAGCTTGCACTACGTTATCAGGAAGACTATTCCATACTCTAACTACGTGCTGGGTAAAGAAGTGCTTCCTTAAATCCATTTTGAAATGTTCTCCCGCTAATTTCCATCTATGGCCACGAGTTCGCATATTTGAACTAATGCTAAAGTAACTATTAGGTTGAACAGCATCCAGACCTGTTAGAATCTTATATACCTGGATCATG
>JAODJX010000041.1:19658468-19671723 GCA_026776945.1 Isichthys henryi
ATCAGTAATAAGAACTGGTAAGTTACTAATGTCCTCAACAGTGAATACCCGTGCAAAACTCTCATTGAACTCATTAACTATATCATGATGGAAGTGCACACACACATACCAGGCAGTCCATATGGCCCCTGGAGAATCAGGATCTTCTAGCTTGTCCGGAGCAGAAGCCCTCTTCTCTGGACCCCATCGGCGTGAAGAATGTGTTTTTCTTTCCTAAAAAGCTTGTACTGGTATGAAAGATGTATTTATACCAGTGCCCCTTTCAATGCACTTACCCATCCACTCTGCTTATATAAAAGACAACAATATGGGGTAGAGAGCAAGGATGGGAGGGGGAGTGCCAAAAATAAACCAAGACAGACTCAGCACTGCTTGCGAACAGCCCCCTTTTTCATCGGCGCTGTGTCCTCTTTCATGCAATATTCATTCACATCTAATGATAGAAGACAGCGGGTGGGGCTGCACATCCCGAGTAGAACCAGCCGGATCCGCATCCGTATTCTTACTTCTAAAGGGCAGGCGCTGAACACCCCCCCCCCACTCCCACCGCCTCTAATTGCATTCTAATTGCTGTTTTTTGCATTTATTCTCAACAGTTCACTTACCCCCATTACTAAAAGAAGTTCTTATTAGGTTGGACAACAAGGAGCTGAATCAGAAGGATAGCTCATCCTCAAATAAACCGGTCTCCCCTCCGCTGCCAAAGTGGGGGTTTGGGGAGGGTGGGGGTACTGTCAGCAGGTCAGAGGAGAGGGGAAAAAAGCTATAGCTTCTTCCCATTGCTTTCCTACTGGGGCTGAGAGGGCAACACCACAGCAATGGCTGACAGCCCACAAGGGACACAGGATAGCCGAATGGTCTTCACAGCAGACTGATTAAACGCTGCCCGAATAAGCTGATAACTGCAAAGGTATCAGTGAGATCTGGGCAGAAGATCAACTCCACAAGAGTAGGATCCCTTCCTTCCTCATAGCATAGGGCATTCATTTTATCCCTGTAAGCCATTACGGTAATCAGTGCGCGTGTTTTAGCTTCATGCTAATACAGGAACAGGAAGTTACCTGGTCTTCCACAAAAATCAACAACGTTATTTTTCCTCAAGTCTTGAGGAAAATCATCGGTTTTCTGTTTTTTGGCTTGACGTCATGGGTGGTTGTTATTGATCCTGAGGAGCGGTGACTGGGTGCCATCAGTTTACCTGAGGACAGGTGTGGAGCGCTGGGGAGGGGATGCTCCACCCACTGCAGCCCATTACATTGCTCTCTATTCAGCATGACCTGGACAGATTTCACTTTCAGAACCAAATGCTCACGTCAGTCCCTCTTTATTTCTGGTCCCGGACACAATGTCCCCATTGATCCATCATTTTGTCACTCTTGTTAGGCCTCAAAGGCCACCCCCTTTCATCCCACAATCCCCCTCCCAGGCTGGTGAGGGGCCCCCAGCCTCTGGCTTCCTGTCCCAGCCCGCTCTGCTCACGCCGCCCGCTTCTACCCAGGGGGCTGTCCGACATGCCCGCCCTCAATGGGCTCTCTGTTTGCGTGCGGCCAGCCCTCGGTGGGCCCCCGTCCCCTGCCACAGGTTTGGGCTGGTCCTCAAAGCACTTTGGGTACGGTGACCGTGGCCTATTACATAACTCTCAACTCCCTTACATAAGATTATTCTACCCATCCAGGGAGCCTGCTGTGACTGATGGGAAGATGGTGTGCAGCCATTAAGAAGAAAGCAAAAGACCAACTAATCAATCTGAACCAAGCCCTGGTCTTCAGAAAGTGTCTTCAGAAAGATTTTTTCCCCATCATGCATCTCTATCCAATAAAGGGTATTGTTTCTGTTCAATGCTACTCTACGAGTGACAGAAGTGGAGCTCAATGTCATTGGCCAAAACAGGAGTCACCTTCCAATCACACCTCGAGGTCCATCCGGGCACAAACGAAGGGAGAGGGTGCCGCAGTTAACGTGGGGACACTTTACCCGCAGCCTGTGACATCTCTAAGAGCCAAAACAGTGCCCAGGCAGACGGGACAGGTAAGTGGGGCCGTCCAAATCGCACCTTCCAAGAGTGCTGCACTGCGTTGCCAGTGACCTACTTTCCAACAGCGAGAGGGGAATTTCTCGCATTCCTCAGCCCGCTGGAGAGGATGTTTATCGGCTGCATCTCCAGCGAAGGGCTCCACGGCTCAGCGGCCATGCTAACGCTTTCGCTGCCGGGTCCATGCCCGGGACCCAGGGCCCAGGCTGCCTCAGCCAAGATCAGAAAAGCCAGGGTGAGGGCTTCACTTCCTCACGGCCCCCCGTTACAGGGATCGACCCTAAGTGTGTTGATAAAACAGCACTTCTAGGGTCTTGGAAATAACAGTGTTAACACCACTAAAAACCCTATAAATTCAGATATGCTGAGTGATTTCACATTCATTTCATAACTCATTTACAATGTAACACAGCTAAATACCAATAATGACTTCATAATTCATCACATGCAACATAATATGTATTATTTATTAATTTCTCTAAATTAGGAGGACCAGAATGTGAATTGCTGACCACCTGGCAGCGACAGACCCAAACAGAGACAGGACAGGAGAGTTGGGAATAGTTTCCATTTCCGAGAACTAGACAGTGTGCCTCTCTCCAAAGCAGTGTTTCCCAATCCCCTCCTCGGACACCCACAGTCAGTCCATGTTTTCGCTCCCACCGAGCTCCCTGCCCGACAGTCCCTGAGGACTGGACTAGGAAACAGAGCTCCAAAGGATAACTGCATGAAGAGCCTGGGTTATGGTCTTCAGCATGGGTCACTCCCTAATCCTTAATCCCGACACTATGATCAGCACCTCAGCGTACCACAGATGCAGGATTCAAGAATATCCTGTGTTTATGTGCTCTACCCATCAACTGAACTCGCGCTGCAGGGAATCCTGCATAAATGAACCACAAGTCATGTGACTTCCAGCATAGGTGAGCTACAAATCATGTGACCTCCTGTACACATTACAAACGTTTAACATGACTTGCTGAGCCATGAAATCCAAGGTGAACTCCCAGGGCGTTGAGAGGGAACAAAAACGTGGACCGTCTGGGGCTCCCCAAAGACGGGTTTGAAAAACAGTGCTTTAAGCCACGCCCATCTGATTGGACACTATGTGAAAAAAATCCTCATCGCCCAGTAGAAGGCCTGGCAGAAGTAATAACTGTATTATGGCAGAAATGGATTAACACTCCTACTTCATTAATCTAAATGATTACTGGTCCTGTATGAGATAAACACCTGCACTGGACCAGGCTGTTCCAGGGTCCCAACACATCATCCTTAAAAAACCTTAATTAGAAACACCCACCTAGCAATTGGCACCAAAGTCACAACTTTGGCACGCAAAGATATTTAATATTCAGCGTCAGGCAGTACATTCCACAATGAATCACTCCGGTTGCAATGAAAAATGAAACAGAATAAAAGCAAAACGTTCCCATAACAGGCACCATTTTCTATGATCAGTGGTCCAGAGTAGAGTCATGGTGAGCTTGGAGTCTACAACAGGAAGCACGGAGCTGGATACATACTAGGGCAGCATTTCCCAATCCGGTACTCGGGGACTCACAGCTAGGCCATGTTTTTTTCCTTCCAAGCCCCCTGCCAGACAGTCCACATTTTTGCTCCCTCCGAGCTCCCTGACCGACAGTCCACATTTTTGCTCCCTCCGAGCTCTCTGCCAGACAGTCCACATTTTTGCTCCCTCTGGGAGCTGGAAGGGAGCAAAAACATAGACTGTTGTGGGTCCCTTATGCCCGGATTGCACTAGGGATTGTGTCAATCCAGAAGAGCAATCCAGAGGGATAGTGCTGCAGATAATTTAGAGACATCAACCCACCTAAAACGCATGCATTTGCTGCTGAAGGAAGCTGGAATATTGAAAGAAAACTCACAAAAAAATCACGCAGGGGAGTCAATCAAACCAGCAGCCCCAGAGGCATGAGGCTGTCCATGGATAAACAAGGCCAACCTTAAAAAACACATCGGTGTTACTCCAAAAGCAAGAATCGAGCAAAGGAGACTTAGGGGGGACATGATTCAGGTATATAAGATTCTAACAGGTCTGGATGCTGTTCAGCCAAATGGCTATTTCAATATTAGTTTAAATACAAGAACTGATGTATAAGTGGAAATAAGCGGGAGAACATTTTAAAATGAATCTGAGAAAGCACTTCTTTACACAGCATGTAGTTAAAGTATAGAATAGTCTTCCTGCTAGTGTAGCGCAAGCTAAAACCCTGGGTTCCTTTAAATTGGAGGTAGATCTGAGCTATTAATTAAGTTCTCCAAAACGAGCTTGATAGGCCGAGTGTGTAAACTTCTTATGTTCTTATGCTCTTATAATTACATTCCTGTTTGCTAATGCTCAGAATTATAAGTTTAGCAATACAGTAACAAAGAAACTTTTTTATGTTGAATAAACTGTTCCTTTTCTCTGTAAACTGTAAAATATTACTTGAAAAATGTTTATTTCTGTAACGGACTGGAATGAATTCTTGGCCACAACCTGGCATCAATGGTGCTATTTTTCCATGTTAAGCCCTTAGTTTCAATTCTAATATGCAAATACAATATATTCTAGTCACTGAAGATAACGTTCCTGAATACATCCACGCTCCAAATGCTTATCCTGATTAGAGTTACGAGGGGGCGACAGCCCATGCCAGGCTGCACAGGGCACAATGTTGGGTCACACACTGGACTGGCTGCCAGTCCATCACAGGAAACACACACAAGCACAAGCAATTCAGAGGCACAAATTAGCCTGATGTCATCTCTCTAGACAGTGGGAGGAAACCAGTGTGCCCAGATGAAGGCTGTGACTGACGGTGAAAATTTTTTGGGAATTGTGTAAACTTAAAGCATCTACCCTTATTGTCTTTTACACCAGAGGCTCTGGTCAACACTGCGATCAAAACGAGTCTGGGCACAGGGCACGTGCAAACATACACACACACACACTATGGGCATTTCAGAGACATTAGGCACCTAATAACAGAGGTTCTGGAAACCCACACAGCACGGGGAGAACATGTAAATCGCACGCACACAGAACGGGAGTGAGATTTCAAACTATAACACCCTGAGGGTGTGAGGCAACAATGGCGTTATATTGGAAATTCCAGTTTTGGAATTAAAAGATTTCAGGACTGAACCGGCAGATATGTGGTTTATTGGGCAATTAGACTTTCAACCAACACTGGGGAGACGTCACCTTCGTAACACAAGTATGAGCTTCATCCTATAAACACCCGACTATACATACAGTACAAACAAAAACGGAATTTCAATAATCCCACACTATCCCCGTTGCTCAAACAACCATGAGTGAACTAAGACATTATTTTGTGAAAACTGACTATTAGTTTTACTAAGTAGCACCATTGGATGCACTTCAGAAGCAATCAGGCCCATCTTAAAATAACCATTAAGTGATAAGCAGAAATTTCAAGTGCCCCCCTAGCACTCAGTGAATATCTCCAATACCCTAGACATTTCTCACCACACTCTACTACCCCTCGACTGAAATGCACGTTTCATTTCCAACCAACACCTTTCTCTTAGGGACGACTCGGACCCCATCCTGCTAAGGAAAACCCTTTAAACGGCCTGTGGACACTGTGCCATGGCGTATATGACCTTGAGGATTATCTTTTGATATTTATTTACTTACACTGTTAACTGAAGCAATTTAGAGCCTTGCCGTGCAGCTTGCTGTTTCAGTTCAATATTTCACACCACGTATCATACAAAAGCTGGGTCTTTTCTTGGACTTACACAACTACTGTCAGGTTATGAACACACATACCCTGACCTCTATGGTACTTCTTGCCCATTTAACTTCAGGAATTATAGCGAACAGTTCATCTGTGCTTAAAATGAGAATTGTTTTTATTTTGTAAGTGGGCCGTGTGGCTGTTTACAACATGTCCAACCGCAAATGCGTACTACAGCAGCTGTAATAGAAGGCACAGGCTGGGATAACTGCCAGTTTTAACGGTGCAGATCATTAAGTTTATAGCTAAAAGCTTGTAGTCAGACAGGCCCGTGTTTTTGAAGCAGTGCTCAGTATCTCAAACGCGCAGGCTGAGCTGATGAAGTCGAAGTCGGTCCTTTTACACAAGCACAACAAAAGGCTTATTCAGGGCGCCTTGGCAAAAACAAACGTGTCCCGCAGGTTTACCGCCGTTTCTTTACCGGGATCCCCGTTACCTGATCACCGGTTTGCAGATATCTGGCTCCAACGACTTACGCCGCCCACCTGCTTTCATTTGTTTTCATGTTTACACACTGCATAAAATGTGTGTTTTCAAGATAACTGCCTAATTCACGCAGGCCACATGTCAAGGCAGCGTTTAATTAATTATGGTGAGTTGATCTAGATACCTTGTGGTGCCAAGTGATTTTCACCCCCAGTTCACGTCTGTATTGCAGAGTTCACAAAACACATTTAAAAACTTTGAGATCAAGACAACAATTAACTTGCTTTTTCGTTTGTTTATTTTATGTTCCATTTATAAATACGAAAAAGTATATTACTGCACACAAATAATTTACAGGCTATACTGTAGCCTAATACGATAAGATAAACATCTGTCAACACGTTACAGTGCCAAGAATGCATTACAAAAATCCGTTGTTTTCTTCGCTATATTTATTCCAATATATTAGTAGTAGTAATAGTATTGGTGTTATTCGTAGTAATAATATTAATAATAAGTAAATGAAAATAGGTAGGCTGTATAACATATGATCAAGATCATTACTTTCCATTTACGGTTATGTTTGCTTCTCCGACCTCCGCTGTTCCGCTGTAATTCCGTAAATCCGCCTTTTATTACTGCGGAAGCGGAGTTGTGCTCCCAACTCCTTATCGTTACGCAGCAAAAAAATAAAATGAAATAAATAAATGAAGAATGCAAAAAAAAAAAAATCAGTACCCGCCTCTCGTAAGGCACCATAGCCGCTTCTGCATCGCCACTGGCAGCACAGAAAGGGCTTTGACAGCAATTCCGAGGCGCAGTTTTTAAGGCATCACGCGGGCAGAGGCAAAGGTTTTTGCGCCCTTTAAGTACAGATCGAATGCACTTAAATTCATCTGATCAGCAGTAAGGTGCCCCAGACTTTTTATGCTAAATGACATCTATTTTGACCCCCCCCCCTTCGAAAACGCGCATTACTTCGAGAAAAAGCCTGTCCCGCAGCACCGTACCTTGGCATCGGCGTCCTCCACCTCCTGCACCTCAATCGCCTCCACGTTTTGATCCCCGGCTGTCGCATCGTCGGGACCCTCGCCGTTCCGTCTCGCAGAGGCTGAAGCACCCATGATTCAGTACCGCAGCCTCCTCCCGTCCGGCAGACAAAGCAACGTCTAAGGCACACGGTTTATCCCCACCGCCAGAAATGTATCTGCCGACCGCTCTAGGGATACTCAGGATCTCAAGTGATGCAAACGAGCTCCCTGCAAACTCTTTTAGGAAACCACCGCCTCCCCCCGCCCCCAGCCACTATCACATGCACAGGTCACTGGCACGCCTTGCGGCATCAAAGGACAAGAGAGAATGGGGACCTGGAAACATGTGCAGACAACACATAATTACTATTTCTGAGTTGTCTGGACATTATACACCATACTAACCAGCAGAGAGTAAGTTAATTACAATGTATTGCAAAAAGATAGTAAAAGATCAGATTTTTTTATTATAAGAATTTAAATTTACGCATGGAAATTGTATTAAGATTCGTATTAGACCAGACCTATTTAGGGCATCAGACATATTTTTGCGTTGTTTACGAAGCTTTTAAAATCCATTTTAGAGCTGAGATTTTCATCTGAGCTGTTCAGGTAAGTACTTTGGTGAAATGGGAAATGCAACAGGGACCCATGCAGAACCCAGTACTTTAGCTTGTAATATGAATGCTTGACTTTATTAACTTCCTATCTTATGCACTTGCCCTTAAACACCAGCACATACAACCTGTCTTCTGAGGCAAACTTAAGGGTCACTTTTAAACGATTAGTAAACAAACAGAAACAAATCAGCTGAAAGAAGTATAACGAAAAGCAAAAATGCAAACAATGCTAAAATGGTTTAAATATATTGTCTCAACAACCCTTGAGCAGGAGATTGAATCAGGTTTCACAGTTCTGTGATGACATCTTTAAATAATGATGGATGGTATTGTCTTTAGCCGAGATGCAAAACAAGTACAAAAATGCTTGGAGGGGAATATTGGCTTCATATCAGCCCCACATGGATCTCCAGAGAGTGACTGAGGAGGCTGTTAGGGTAACGGCTTAGCTTCCGGCCAGGCAGAGGAGTTCTGGGAAAAGGTTCACGATTAACTAGGAAGTGATGTCACCATTTGGAAAGAAGGAGGCAGCCAATGAAAAATAGTTAGAGCATTACCAACAGCTGTTACAGCACTTTGCGATAACTCACTGGGGATTATTGAATTACTGCATAGTCAGATGGAACGACCAGGGAATCTGACAGAAGACGTAGATTCTGATGGTCAGTTTTGTTAGGCGGCACAAGGCAGTGATGGGAAAATGAGACTTCGGTACTCGCAGTAGGTGGGGTTGCAGTCAGATTAATTAAAATCCAATTGGTTACTTTATTTGTTTCCATTGGGTTAATAAGCTAGTAAGTGAGATCCATCTACCTGTCTTCCAAGACGTTTTCTTGCACAGTGCTGTCGACGGCTAGCAGCCTATCCCAGACAGCACAGGGCAGAAGACCGGACTGCACCCCGATGGAATGCCACTCCATCGCAGTGCACATACACACTCATCCACACACAGAATCACACTCTGAAGCCAGTTTATAAACCAGTTGTGCTTGCCACATCCTCACAGTAACCCCCTACACTGTATGTATAAAGGTCACATTTCTACCCTAATTACAAAACAAATATCAATATCATTTACTCTGTCAGTTTTATTGGAAATGTACTAATTATGGTCTATCATTAACCTGTAGGTAAAAGACCAGCTTCGCGAACAGAATCATAGAGAAAACATAACCTTGCAATAACTTAGAAAGATATAATTAAACCCCATACTTTAACTGAAAACCATACCTTCTTTATTTTACTTTTTCATTCAGCTATTTTGTGTAATTCACAGGGGTGCCCATACAGCGTATTAATGCTCATGATGTAGCGGTGGGAGGGTGTAGTGGTTATCAGTATAGCCCCAGACCTCCAGGGCGGAGGGATTTGAACGCAGCTGTGATTATGTGGGTTTAAGCCTGCAGTCCAAAAACACACAGCTAGCTGAACTGTGGGTGCCCTACAACAAACTGGCATCCCGTCCTGGCTGCTCATTGACCTGTGCTTACTGGGATGGGTACTGGATAAACAGGCATGGAAGCTATTTCACAATGAATGTTAAAAATACAGTTTTCATAATCACCTACAGCTACAACTGGTTTCTTTTAATTCAAGATTGAAACAGCTTTTTATAGATTTGAATTGGTTTGTGAAATAAGGTTTTGTCTGCAGATATGCGCTGATCACAGAGTATGTATAGTGAAGCATGGATGACAGATGTAAGAAACTGGCTCGTTAACCCAGTAAACAAGGATTATGAGTGGGAGTTATGCATCTTGGGCGCAACCCATCAATAACTGAATTATGGGATGAGGGATTAGACTTTCATCGGAAGTTAGAAGAAACAACGGAGAGATCTGACTGTCAGTCCTCTTGTTAAGTACGCAGACACACATCCACTCCATTTCATCCATCCATCCATCCATCCTGGCTAGAATGACAGATCACTTTGTTCTTAAGGATGTTTCTTGGTCTGTGAGAAGGACCTAGGGTGCATGGAGCTAAGCTACACGACACAGTGACAACAAGCAACCTCCACCCAGGCAGAGTGTGGGAGCAGCACTCAAATCCTCAGGTGTGAAGCGACTGTGCTGCCCATTATGCCCAGGGGGACATGGAGACCCCAGCAGAATCAGGGGGTCCAGCACTTTGTAGGGGTCCCAAAGTGGGAAATCACCCCCCCCCCCATGTCATGGTAAATTTATGGGGGGACATTTGCAAGGGGCCCAAAATTTCTAGCTACACCCCTTTTCTAGCTATATGTCTCCATGGAGAGCTTTATTGCTCTCCATGAGACATGTAGCCGCTTATACAGGTGAGAGCAAGCTTGGGGGTCACAGCGCAGGGTCAGCCAGCGTGTAGTGCCTCTGGAGCTGGGGGTTAAGGGCCATGCTCCAGGGCCCAAAAGTAGCATTAGTCTGCCAGCCTAGGGATTGGATCCTGTGATCTTCCGATTGCAGACACAGCCTCCTAACCCACTGACTCACACGCCGTCCTGCAGGGCATGAGTAAGAGGAAATATGTGTAGCAAATAGCACAAGCCAATTATGTGAAAGTGGCCAAAGTCCATTAAGTGGCATTGAGTCACTGACCCTTCGCTCTCGTGTGATGCTATTTCCAACCAGCCTTGCCGTCCCCTTAAGGAAGAGAGGAAACCATTTCACTGATCTCTGGCATCAAACTCTCTGCAAAGCTTGGTTTCCTTTAGCACGCATACCAGGTGCCTTTGCCCACAGTCTCTCTCCAAAAAATGTGCTTTATGTGACCCAAAACGGGAGTGGGGGGGTTGACCGTCATGTCGTGAGGGATGCGGAATATGTATCTACATGTCATTGGCTGGATAATGGAGTATGATTCACCACTGTGACACGGCCGCCAGATACACACAATAACTTCTTCCTCCGTGAATCAGGCCCCCACAGGGTCCTGCCTTTCACCCCCCAGGGAGCATCAAAAGAAAGCGGCCGGAGAAGCAGCCGACAGGCGTGCAAGACATGGACACTCTCCAGTCCACTTGGGCGGCAAGGAAATGTTGACTAAATGGATCTGGAATAAGCCACAGTAAATTAAGTCAGTTTCCTGATAGCAGATACCTGATATTATTTTATTACCCAGTTATTCAAGACGAAATTTTATTTTTCTGAAAAATGCTACTTGGAAAAAGGAAGAATCCTTATCCCTAAAAACATAGTGGACACGCAGACGGAACGTGTTAATTTGTTTTTCCATTTCAATCGGATACATTATTTTTTCGCATTTTCCCAAACCAAGCTATGTGTGGTAACTTATCAAATGGATCTGTCAGACCAGAATTACCATGTTCCAGCTGTAACACTGCCAGGACCTTTTGTGCCTGCGCCTTGATCCGCTATTCGTGTTGAAGCGAGGCCGTTCTGAGGTTGGGGAAAACACGCACAGTCCACATCTGGATTCCGTTACCAGTGCCAAACAGCGGTTCTCCGAGTTCTTCTTGGGAGGGGCAGTGTTATCACTGCCCTCTAGATGAAAAGAGAGGTGACGGTTTAAAGGATTGTGAGCTTCAGAACACTCCTGGGGAGGGGTGATCTTCATCCCGCCTGACCGGCCTTAACTGTGTAACCAGGCAGATAGCTGCTATTGCTGTGAATTCTTGGCCCGCCTCCGACACTCTGTCCACTTCCACAGCATCATCCAGTGCGTGAGCCATTCCCCTTTCGATTCTATGCGACTCCTTTTGCTGGAGATGCACAGAAGTCAGGCTACATACACTATTGGGACAGAATGTATGCTTGAAGGCCTCAGGTCTGGAGGTTTTAGCGCAGCGTTGGATGCAAAGCTCTCACTACGGCCACAGCCCTCTCAGGCTGCTGACATCAGCACTCTCACCCGACTCCAGCGGACACTCGGTCTTCGGACCCGTCATTGGGCCAAAACAAGACTAAATCCTTTCCTCGATTCCAGACAAGGCCAGGTCCTAAGACGGCTTAGGATTACAATACAAATCCCAACACTCTGCGGGAACAGGCCGCCTCATTGTTCCGGCCCCCTGTTCCCACTGCCGTTGGGTTTGTTGGGCACTAACCCTGACCAGCATAATGCTAACTAATTACCATCAGCTCTCCGTGGGGCCATACCCCGCCATTCTGATTGGCAGAGTAAATAACGTGGAGGGGGGGCAGGTGGGACACAAAAACCTTTTCACTAGTTTCGGGGGGTGGGGGCAGTGCCAAATGGTGGGGTTCGAATCCACAAATGAAGCACTTCCTCGAAATGTTTCAGCGGGGGTAGGTTCACATGGCCTGTATGGGCACCCACACAATAGGCAGGGATTACACACACATTCTGCCTGGACGTCCATTGTATGTGGGAATAAATCATAAAATACTTGTCGCCTTTCCCAGAATGCACCTGGAAGGTCTGATCACAAACCAGAATTGTTTGCTGCTTTTGGCTGTGTTCCTGACAAGCGTCCGTGAGGTCTTCAACATTACAGAATTAGTACCTGGACACCTTTTAACATCCAAAGAGTAAAATCCATATGTGAGATCTGTCCTTGGTACTGAACTGTGCAATTTCAACAAATTGAATCCTTAACTGGCAGGTACGATTTTTTTTTCTAATTCATTTTGGTTTTAGTTCAATGCAAATAGACTAATAAATTATGAAGGACTGGTCATCAAACACAAATAATTTCAATGAATTTGAGTGTATTTCAAAACATTGAGTAACATGAAAGGGAGACTGACAGTTTCCACATGCTGGGTCTGTTCCCTGGGACTTGTTTTCCAGCTTGGTGTTGGCGAGCGGTCAGTGTTGTCCTTGGAACAGGAAGAGTGCCTGTTTCCAGGGAAGGCGGTGATCTGTGCTGAACAGGGCAGTCAGAAGGGCGCGTGCCCACAGGGCACATAAAACGGACACACGCCTGGCACGAGTGCGACCCAGCCTCGCTGGTTTCCGTAGCAGCCAAGGGGACCTGCTTTATGATGTCTTGCTTCCCACATAAGTGCGTAAGCAAATTAATCCATGCATTTCTCCTTACTAACCAGTAGTCATTTACCCACAAAAAAACACCAGAAATTCCAGGATTAACAAAAATTCTTTATTAACGTGCTTATTGGTATTAAGGTCAATAAAAAAATGGAGCAGGCAGCCTGGCTTAGTAGCTACAGCGGACATGCATTCACATGGACTGGATTAAAGAAAGTGTTTTTATAAATGTAACCAAGACCATTTGTACAAGCATAAGGTTTCATTAATAAAAGCACTGGTTATGTAAATAGCTCAGAACATGTAGAGAAATGTACAAGAACCCTTTGGTACAGGATATAGTTATCACTCCCGAGTGGGGGGGGGGGGGGGGGGGGGGGGGGGGGGGGGGGGGGGGGGGGGGGGGGGGGGGGGGGGGGGGGGGGG
>JAODJX010000041.1:19706612-19717810 GCA_026776945.1 Isichthys henryi
AACCGGAGTACCCGGAGGAAACCCCACGACGACATGGGGAGAACATGCAAACTCCGCACACATGTAACCCAGGCAGAAACTCGAACCCGTGTCCCAGAGGTGTGAGGCAACAGTGCTAACCACTGCACCACCATGCCACCCCATGTTTTAATATTATGAATTAAATTTCATTTAATTTTGTTCTCTGCTGTTGTCGGGAGGGCTCCGAACACCCAGAGTCAGCCCTGCTGGAAGCTGGAGAGCAGCCTCTGTAGACCGAATAGTTATCTAGAACACGTTTCCTGCCAGCACTCTTTACCTCATCTTCCATACAGTCCGTCGGCAAGCAAATCCGCAAGACGTTTAACCCAACCTGCAAAAACAGACAAAAATAAACAGTTAACCACTTCCTTACAGATTACAGGCGCATTGGAGCTGGACGAGAGGACAGGGACAGAACTGACCTTCCCAGCCAGATCCTTGTTGGTCGTCAGCAAACTGTCGTCCTCACTGGCCTGTGGGGTGCGGGAAAGGGGATGGGAGGAGGTCAATGACTCTTTAAGACAACGGGACAATGAGAGTGAAGTTGGGCTGGGGGGGTGTAAAAGAGGGTTCTTGAATAATGCATGAGGATCATTGTCTGGGGAGGGGTGACTGAACAGGCAATCTGGATTATTCATGGGTATGGTATGAAGCAAATGGGATAATGAGATTAGAGGGAGTGTGTTTCAGCCCCAATAACCCTCCTACCCGCAGTTATCATTTCCTTTAATGCAGCCCCACAGTGGGCCCCATCAACAGCACCAATGTCATGTGTCACTTTGTACAGCCGAACTAAAAACCAAGCGGAGGTACGGAGTGCCTGCTAACCTGTATGATGGCAAGCACAGGCTGGGCGCCGGGCTGGTGCTGCTGCAGCTGGGCAATGCAATCTCTGGACTTCCTGATGATCTCACTGTAAGGGGAGGGAATGACGCTAGATTAAAGCAAAACAACTTGCAGACCGAAGCTCTTAGCAAAGTCTGAAAGATCGAGCCAAGGCTAACAGGGGGGGTTTTCAGACTAGGCACAAATCGAGGGACTCCGAGTAGAACAGTAGAGAGATACCTTAGCAAGCCTGTCAGATCCACTGTAACACTGTACTTGATGAAGCACAAATATAGTATTATACTATTAGTTATGTATTAATTAACCACAAACTAAGTCTTAGTTACATACTGATCTCATGTTAATTCATCTTTAATGAATTATGATGCATCTTTCATCCCAAGCAGTTACTATATTTGTGAACTCCTGAAGGAACTACTGAAAGAACAGATCATGAATAACAAAATACTGATCTCATTTTTGTTCATCTTAAATGAATCGTGACGCATATTCTTTCTCAATTAGTGACTATATTTGTTCAGGATTTGTTCATAATTAGTAATTCAGTAGTAACTGAGTTCTTATTAAGAATTTGAGCCCCGTATAGTAAAGTGTACCCCTTAAGCATAAAACACGGAACTGTTACAACCCAAATAAGAGTTATTTCCCTCGGGGAAAACCAGGTGGCAATCTGCCACGGTCCACGGTACCTTCACCCTGATCGCTCATAGCCTAACTAAAGTGTTCATAAAGCGCTCGACTAGAAGAACACAAGTCTGTGCATATGCATAATCACGTGGATATATTTATTAGCTAGATACCACGAGTGAGTGACATACATAGGCCTACATGTATAGTATTATTAAGAAATCACTGGATTAATAACTGTAAAGACAACCAAGAAAACAGCGGCCACCGTTTGTCAGCTACAAAAAGACGGCATGAGTAAGAACTCGGGAAGGTTGCATAAGCGGATCCCCCATCCCCACCCCAGTACACAGAATCACACGTGGTGACCAGGCGCTGTTTCCTATTCATTTAGAGCCGACAGCGGAGCCGAACACCAAGCACGGAAAACCATCGATTCTCACACAAATCAAACTGCTGTGCTGCTTCACATGCAAGTTACTAATGTCAAATCGCAGCTGTTTGTCTCCTTATTACTCTACTATCAGCAAGGAAGTACAATTAAAGAGTGAAAGTAACATTAATTTCTTGTAAAATTCTGCTCAAACAGGAAATGGCTTGTACATTGTCCCAGCTGTAAGCACCATATGGTGTTATAAACTGAAACAGTTTATGACTTTTTAACTTACTCAATCGACTCTTCGTAACAGACATCGCCGCTTCGCTCCCGGTATTTCTCCACATTTCTGATCACCGCTTCCGATGAACCACCAGCGCCGACAGAGGCAGCATCTCGGACCGGCGAAGTGCCGATAGCAGGAAAGGTCCTCAGGAGCCCGACACCGGAGCGGCACTGTCTGCGGGATGAGCCGGGAAAGATCCTGCAGGCGCTCCGAAATGCGGTGGACAATCTCATGATGTAAACCCGAAGGAAGTCCTGACGGCGCACAGACCGGTGTTTGCTCCCGAGATCAGATGTTACTCTCTAAAGAGCTGAGTGCGGGGGCGCGACTAGCCGACACGTGGGCGCGCACGTCCCCAGAAGGCAGAAATGTCGCGTCGTATGCCACTCACACCGAGCAGATACGCCAGTTTGTTCGCAGATAACACTCTTTTAACCAGCTCCCTGTTTATGGAAATGTAAATAATTTACCTTAAGATCTTTATGGGTACGGTTTGCCACACCACGTTGCCATGATTCATACTTTCATACATAACTTGCCACAACACGCAAACATGTTTATTCGTATGTTCTCTGACGGATGTTAGTAATAAGGCGTAGCCTATCTCGAAATTCTATCTCGAATTGAGACAGACATACCTACTGGAACCTTTCAATCACAGACACAGTGACTTAGTCCGCTGAGCCATACATTTACTGGAACCTTCCAATCACAGGTACAAAGGTTTAGTCCGCTGAGCCACACATACTTTCTGGAATCTTCCAATCACAGGCACAAAGGCCCGCTTAGCCACACAAAGCACAAACAGCAAGTAGTGATGAACATTTTTCATCTGCTTTTGATTCAAGGAAGTACTCTGGGTTACAGCAATGGTAGGGAGCAGATGAGCCCAGAACCCCCCTTATCGGTGGAGGCATGTTCTGACCGCCCACCCAAATCTACACCTTTGTTATGATTAACGATTATTTCTCATGGACATAACTGACGTAGCTTTTGCCTCATTACACGAAGCTGAGCAGCGATAATGGAGGCTAGTCTATGTGTATTTCATTAATTTACTGTTATAGGGGGCGTAGTGGTTGAAGGCTCATGCTTGTGTCCTAACTGGTTCCATTAAGGTAGACTAACAATAAGCCAATTAACAATGTGAATTAATTTATAAAATTTAAAGCTATACAAAAATATGGAGAAGAAAATTAAATGAGTCGATGCTTCATTTGCACAAACCCAGGTCCATTGGGAGACTTATTTTCAGACATGTCATCTGGTTCTTTCTTTGAGACATGTACACATATACAGTTAAGAGTGAACCTTCAATCCAAATCACCCATCCTACAGCCATAGGGCACTTTGGGGAGTTAAGGGTCAGTGGCCTGGCTGAGATGTGATTGTGGCTGTTTTCATATATATAGCCCTCTTTACACAAACCAAACTCAGTCCTGTTTAAGTGGACCAAGAAACAGAGAATTCAGTTCTCTTTGGATTCACACTATCACCTTTCAAAAGCACCCAGTTCACTTTCTGCTCCACTTCATCTTTTAATCTGGGCTCAATCCATTTCACATTCACACTTGGTCCATTTGGACACTGAGCTGGTCACGAGAGTCTTTTCTTCCTCAACAAAAACCCATATATTAATGATTGTGTTATGGTTTAACTTATGGTTTAAAGATTATTCATTTCCAATAAAAATACTACTTGCAAGTAAGTACAGGCTTAATTGTATACATCCATCCATCCATTTTCCAAACCACTTATCCTACTGGGTCGCGGGGGGGCTTAATTTCAATGCTTTCAAAAATGTTCAGTGAGCAGATGGTAATAAGAAAACAACAGAGACTATTATATTATAATTAGGTATGTTAATTTTTTTAATCACCCGCTTTGGGGATTAATGGTAAATAACGCACGTACATATAATCGCATGTACTCAACAGACAGATCGAGACACTATTTAATCCCAACCGTGTGATCGATCTAAAATCTTAAACCTATTTGCCAAATAGCTTTAAAAACAGAAGTATTAACCACTGAAAGTGCACCTAACAAGAAGACAGATCTTAAGGCATAAGCCTACATTAAAATATTGCGAATAATATTTTTCTCCTATGAACTCCTCCATTAGGTTGTTTTTAAAACTGAGTAAATCAAGTAGCCTCAACTTTTGAGATGCTAACTGAGCATTTTCATTTTAGCTCAGAATTCTGAGATTCTGTGCAACTTCACAGCCTAAACTCTCACGTTGTTTACAACCCGGAAGGAATAGTATAGGTCAAATAAAATCTATGATCAGATTATTTTCCATTTGAGAAATAACAAAATGCTGCACGTGTTAACGAGATAAATTTCCCAGCTGTATGAGTTACTGTGATTTATCTAAAGAATTCCTCATAATTTTTTGATAGTTGTTTTGGACGAAGAGAGCTGGGCACACTTTCTGTTCACATATTGTTAGCAAACACACCTGCTAAGTGGACTTGAAAGGAATTACTGAACTCAAACCACCTATTTAAAAGGTCTGAGTTCAATTCTCTTTTGGGGGGGGGGGGTGTCTGAGTTCATTTGGAACATTTGTATATGGCTCGTTTTGTGTAGGAAACGCACTGAATACCGAACTGAATCAAGCCAAGTGTGAAAATACCCTGTTCCACTAAGGCTTGAACCTGCAGTCTTCTAATCACAGGCACACAGGCCTAAACCACTGAGCCAAGCACCATTATGGAAGGATGTACTGAATGCATGTACTGATAATACTGATAACTACACCCTTGTAAAAATCCTTTCCACTCATAACTACAAGTGCCCCATATGGACCTATGATCCTGTGAGTTTTCAAAGGAGTGAACCTTTGGCCCTAAATAACTGACAGTCATGGGCTTCAAACTCCTTTGATGCCTCTAACAACAGCTGCCGAAATGCCAGGGGAGGCTCCTTCACCATAAGGGGCTGCATTTCCTCATTTCGCTCTTGCTGTAGTCACACTCCAGTCATGTGCTTCCCTTCACTCTCATTATTATAAGCCCAGACTGGTACAAAATTTAAGGACCTTTGTTCTTTTAATCAGGCGGATTTTCATTAAATCAGACACAAGGCTTGATTAGAGCAACATTAGCTCCATAGTCACTCAGTAAGTGACGCTGTGGTCTCACGGTCTCAGCGTGTTTTGTCTTGGATGCTGGCCCAGCTCTGGGTGTTTAATGGAAAGTATCAATTCAATATATGCTCCGCATATGTCTCCCAAAGACAGGGAACACAAACTGGCATGAAGTAAGAGTTCCATCTGAGGCAGGGGAAAACCCAGGACAGGGTACATTCACATGTGCACACCTATGGGCAATTTGGTAACTCCAATTAGCCTCTGCATGGTTTTGGACTATGCCGGGAAACTGGAGTACCCGGAGGAAAGCCCACAACAATATATGAAAAATGTGGGAACTCCGCACACATGGAACCACGGTGAAGATTTGAACACAGGTCCCAGAGGTGTGAGGCAAGAGCGCTAACCACTGCATCACCATACCACCCAATGGGCGGAATTCCTCATTTTAAATTACAGGCTTCACGGTACAGTCTGGGGCGGCATGGTGGTGCAGTGGTTAGCACTGTTGCCTCACACCTCTGGGACGCGGGTTTGAGTCTCTGCCTGGGTTACATGTGTGTGGAGTTTGCATGTTCTTCCCATGTTGTCGTGGGGTTTCCTCCAGGTACTCTAGTTTCCCCCCACAGTCCAAAAACATGCTGAGGCTAATTGGAGTTGCTAAATTGCCCGTAGGTGTGCATGTGAGAGTGAATGGTGTGTGAGTGTGCACTGCGATGGGCTGGCCCCCTATCCTGGGTTGTTTCCTGCCTTGTGCCCATTGTTTCCTGGATGGGCTCCGGACCTCCCAAAACCCAGTAGGATAAGCGGTTTGGAAAATGGATGGATGGACGGTACAGTCTGAATGGGATGCCAGTCTATTGCACATTCCTGCTCACACTGTCACGGCGGGAATGAAGAGGCAACCCAGATGCAGCCTTTAGAGAAACTGAAGGGATCTATTAACAAAGGACACGAGCAAAAGAAAAGAAGAGGACTGCGAGGGGTCAAAGCAGAAGGCAGGTAAGCGAAACAAGAATTGGCTGCAGATGGGACACATTGGGATACGAGTACTGACTACAATCAAGGTGAACATAGAGATTAACTTCTACCAAGACTGACGCGGGAATCGGCAATGAGTGGACTAGGGAATTGAACATAAGTGGGTACTGATATAGAGGGACCCAGAACTAAGCGAGATACAGGAACGCATGATTACGTCTAAGAGGGAGGAGATGGGGTGGCCAGCAGCGACATCTGCTGGCGAAACGGGAACGTGACAGATTGGGATCCTGACGCACACTATGGCAAAGGTATGAATATCAGTCGGACGAACAACTAAGGGAGAACATGCAAACTTTAAAGTCCAACGCAACTGAGGGTGTAAGGCGACAGTGCTGCCCACTGTGCTACAATGCGTCCCCCTAGCGATGCACCTGGAGAAATAATGAAACAACCCAGATTAAACACCTTGTCCAGCAACCGGTAGAGCACTCCCCTATATATTCAAAACTCCATCATTTACGCGACACCGTGTAATTTCTTTATACATCCTCTAGCAGATCTTTTCAGGACTCGCAGTGTGACATGGTCCGTTCGACACACGAGATCTTTTTTTGTACTATGGCAATTAAGAATGAAAACGCTGGAGTTATATTAATCAAATTATTTTAGTTGATGTAATATACTCGTCTAATATGTCACAGGTATGCTTTTCATTAATGTTTAAAATGGCATCATGCAAATGGAAAAGGCAATGTCTTTTGGCAGAATATGTCCCTGAATATGACGATGGTGAAGTATAGGCGCGGTCAAACCGACCGCGCTTCATTCCAGACTGAGATCACCTGAACGTCCATAAATAACGATGGTGTTTGAAATCCCCTGTCGTCCAAACAGTGCAGTGCACATATAAACATATTCCCTAGCTCAAGCGTGTAAATATACTATTCCAACAGGTCTTCCTGGACTTGTAGGACCTGCAGCGACAATGCGAGGGTGAGTAGCAGAGATTGTCTCTCTAGATTTCAAAGGTTAATTAATAAGTTATTTAACCGTTTATTTAGTTCTGCCTTTAAGGAAAAGCTGTAAGAATATACGAAATACGGCCGTATTGGTCACAGTAGATCAAAAAATTGTCATTTACAGTAATAGATGTAATGTAAGCCATGGCTACCCGCATTTTGGAATACTGAAAAATGTTACCAAAGACTGCTAACATTTCAAGACATTGATGCTGCCTTGAAAGATACACCAATCTCTACATTTTTTCCTCTGCATCATCGCAGGCTTCAGATGGGACAGAAACGCGAAGGTGAGTTTTTAAAACCTTATTGTAGCACTCGAAACCAGATCGATCACATATGATCACATTGATGCATTTGTGTAAGCTTCTTAAAGAGGCGCAGCATATAAGGAGAACTGTGGTAAATTCTGCGTGCCAATGCATCCATTTCCTTGATTTGTAAAGCACTTTTAATAAAGACGAAATACTTGATAATTGATCTTATTTTATGGTCTTATTTCTAAATCTATTGTAGACTGCAAACACACAAGACTGCTACAGAAGAAACTCTCTAAAACATCTTGGTTAACTTGTTCAGTGAGGTATCCCACCCGCGGATTCCTTTTGCGAAAACTCGTCAAACTTGTATATTAAGTCACGTCGCAAGGAAATGTCTTCATATGTTTCACTTGACATTTAAAGCGGACTTTCGTTCTGATTTGTTCTTTTCCTGAACTCGTATTAGCGCCTCGGGCTGAAAAAAAAATTACTTAGCCTTCGTTAGTTTCTGTGTAGAATATCTGACAAATGAAACTGGAATTTGATTAAAGGGACTGGAATAAAAACAATGGTTTGAACACAGCCTGACACTGACTTTGGGATACAGGCTATATTCAGTTGTTTAATATACAATTTGATTAAAGGGACTGGAGTGAAAGCAGCCAGATACCTTGCTAAGATAAAGAACAATAGATGAGTCAGTCAGTACACAATAGTACTATGTGAGTACTATGTGAGTACTATGTGAGTACTAGATGTATTGCTAAAGTAAGCAGTGATTCTTTATTTCATACAGGAATGAGGGACAGATTGGCTGAATTACAGGAGGTGTCTGATGGGCAGTATGATGCCTCTTCTAACTCCATGTCAGATACCTTCAGCAACATAGACCTGGATGATGTGCAGCCCCAGGCAGTTGTGTTTAACGAGGGATCTTTGGATAATGTGTTTCAAGAGGCCCAGAACATACGGCAGGAAATCCATCTGATACGGATGGACGTCGGCCGACTAAGGGATCAGAACACACGGATGCTGAGCGAGGTGACTCGCATGAGTGTCATCCGGAGGGATTCCAACGCCATCGCCGCTGACATCAAATCCCGTGGCGAGAGAGTGCTGGCCCTGCTCCAAAGGGTGGAGGCACGAGGTAAGGAGCTAGAGGATTCCGAAGGGACCAACTCAGCGGTGGCACGTGTCGCCCGGACCCAGTACGTCTGCCTGAGCAACGGCTTCCGGGACGCCATGTTTGACTACAATGAGGCAGAGATGTTGCACAAGGAGAACTGCAAAGCCAACCTCCAGCGCCAGCTGGAGATCGCAGGCAAGGAGGTCACTGGCGAGCAGATTGAGGAGATGATCGAGAACGGCAACTGGAATGTTTTTACAGAGGACATAGTTGACGGCAAGACCGTTGGAGGTGCCCTAAATCAGATTGAGAGACGACACAAGGAGCTTCTGGACCTGGAGAACCGCATTCAGAGAATCCATGAGCTATTTTTGGATTTGGCTCTGCTGGTGGAAGAACATGGTCCCATGATGAACACCATCGAGGCTAATGTTAGCAAGATAGATGCATCCCTAGGGCAGGTCATGGTCAAGCTGAATACGGCCAAAAAGCACAGCAGGAATAACCCCTTCAAGAAGATGTTCTGTGGCTGCTTCCCATGCTACAAGTGAGCAGGATGTTCCCAAACTGTACTATGAGGACAAAATCAGCTCTGAAAGCGACATGTGTTGTAATTGCACAAGCTGTGTGATTTCTTTGGAGCCCCTATTGAGAAAAGCTGTGACAAGCATCTTATTTTGTTCAATAGCTCTGATTTCACCCAAATTCTTATCAAAACCTGCCATTTTAAAACAAAAAAAAACATACTTTTGATAGCAGACAACCTATGTCCCTTCAGTGGTTTAAATATTATTAGAAATGCCTCCACACTTCTGAGATAAAAAAAACTTGATGTTTCCCTAGTTACTGTCAATCTATTTTAGATTTACTTCAGTCTTAAGGATGGTCCATCATTACTTTGTTTTGTAGCAAAGAGATATATGCTGAATGATACAGCAAATGATCATTCCGGGAAACACACTATTTTGATCTCCATGGTCATCGTGTCAGGTGATGAAAACTCGCAAACGTTTGCCCATATGTCTTGCTTGTCCTTCTCCAGTCCTCAGTCTGATCTTTGCTCTTCAGGGAAACCAGGTCTGATAGCAATCAGGAGATCCAACGTGGGCGCTGACGATTTTGTTGGCATAACTGGTTTCTTCACTGACTGCATTTTATTTAGACTCTCAAGTCCTGAGGCTAGTAGACAGAGATTAATACTGGTAAATGTGATATTTTGTCCTCTTTATTCACAAGAAACCAAGGAAAGAATTTGACTTAGTAATAAGAGACAATTTAATACACCATACCGCATAAACTTTTAACATAGTTAGAAAGTGACCAATGGTATTGGAAATGTAGGGGGGGGAAAGATGATATTAGATTATTTAGTCAGACAAATTACTTTAATGGAGGGTGATACATGATCTTGTTGTCCTAAAGACAAAAAAATATTGGTTAAAAGAACAATAAAAAAAAATTATTAGCATCCTGTCCTGGGTGTACCCCAGGGGCGTCAGAAGCATTTTGAATGTGGAGGAACACACTGGCATAAAACTAATATTTTATGTTAAATGTGGGGGGGGGGATCCAAAAGAAAAATGATGAAATGTGAGTACTCCAATGAATATGTGTACTCCAACAACGCACACATACGCTGGGTAGTTGACCCCCCCCCCAATGAGATTTACTGTAATAAAATCACTTTCAAATAAAACGAAATGGGTCGCCATTTCCATAACGTTATAGCGCCTTTTAAACCAGATATTTCGGAGGTCCGTGGTGCATTGCAAACCCGGCCGGCTGATGATCGGGAGATAAACTAAAACCGTTTTGAGTTATATGCACGTATGGAATGCAATCCAGCAGATCAGGTATCGTGAACGAAACACTTAATTTTTAAATTTCTCAAGTTGATTCACCCCCCCCTCCAGCCTACGCAGACGTATGCAAAATTTGGTCAAATTTGTAGTCCCACCCCCCGCCGGGCGTACCTACGAAAAGTATGGCCCCTTAGCCAAAAAGTGGCGAGCCCGGCTTTACCTACACTGAAGTTGCGAATTTCAACTACGGGGAACTAAAGGTACAGAGCTGCTTAAGTACGTAACTATTTAAGTGATTTATTACGTAAAACACAATATGTACTTCCGAAAATTTTGTTTTCCTCCAGCTACTTGTACATAATTTAGTGAATGGTTAAATATTCCTTTGAACTGATTTAAAAGATTTTATTGAAATATTCAAAAATGTATATTAATGCGTAATTGCGAAGTCGTCAGCAGGCCTAAATGTAGGTAAGTTTTTTTTTAGATCATGGCGGTGGTGTAATTATCTTGATTTGTAGGTGGTGGTTTAAGATTATGAAGTGAAGTTTAAAATGACTTGAGGAAAGGGTTTTAAATGTTCTTCATGCACGTGTTTACACGCGAGTATTGAGTCAGTTTTGGAGTTTAATACTAGCAGCACTGCGTGCACAAGCGGTGTATTCTATTAACATCCTGTTAAGAACATAAGAACAATACAAACGAGAGGAGGCCATTCGGCCCATCAAGCTCGCTTGGGGAGAACTAAACTAAT
>JAODJX010000041.1:19724850-19735423 GCA_026776945.1 Isichthys henryi
GATGGGCTGGCCCCCCATCCTGGGTTGTTCCCTGCCTCGTACCCATTGCTTCCGGGATAGGCTCCGGACCCCCCGCGGCCCCGTAGGATGAGCGGTTTGGAAAATTGATGGATGGATGTTTACTGAAAGCTCTCTCAGACACTGTCGTTTATTAGCCACAAGATGTCGCGCGTGTTCTTTTACATCCATCCAGTCGTTCCAATCACCTGGCGTTTGTCACAAGGCAGGGGTGTACTCTTGATGAGATGCCAGTTGCATCGCAGGGCACATACGCACGCAACACAGACTACGGGCAATTCAGAGTCCTCAATTTGCCTAACAATGTGTTTGAACTGTAAGAGGAAAGTGGAATATTCAAAGCAAAATAGGCTTCTTTTTACAGAAAGACCCAAAGACAGAAAATTGGAAATTTTCATTAAAAAACGAAAATATGTCATTTCTCCTGCTTGGACTTATTAAATTTTATGTGTGGGCTATATTTAAGCAACAAAAAATGACTTTTTGATGCATGAAATAAAACAGTCCACAGATAGTTGGAACTAGTGGCGTGCACATTACTCAGTTAATTTCATTTTAATTGAAATATCGTTCCAGAGCGCTGTTGTTTGTTTCATCCACTCCGCTACTCCACATTTTACAATAGAATTTTTGTGCCTTGACTTCATAATCCGAAGTGATACTTAGCTTCTATCGCAGCAACATTTTCAAAGAATCCATTGGATTTCGCTTTTCCAAAAGGTATAATTGACTGAAAAATTGCGACGTGGACCTGTCAGCATGAAGTCATTTTAGCTGCCTCCGAAAACCAGACGACGCCTCCAGCGACACATCTACGAGCTTCACGGGCCAGCTGGGACTCAGCCCGGCATTCCTAACCTGCGTGTAAACGCCCCCACCACTTTACCTGCTCCTCCATGCGACACCTGCGTGTGCGCACGACAGAGCGCTAATTTGTGAAAAATAAAACCCTCTCTTTGTGCTGCATGAGGAAACAGGCACAAAACACAGCTGAGCAGAGAGGCAGCGAGTCCTTAGCAACTGAATTGGGATCAGTATGAATATATAACTCTGCTCCGTGCGGGCAATAGGGTACTTATCTCTTTAGCGAAATAACAGACCACAAGTAAAACGGTCTGCTGAGTACAGAGGCTTATTTCACCATATATAGCCAGTGGCCAGTTGATTTGTTATACACATGCTAATTAATAGATGCAGCCTGCTATTACAAACTGAATCACGTGGCTAGAACTGAATTCATATATCATCCAGACAGTGTTAAGTGAATGCCGCAAGTGGAGAACTAACAGCTTTGCATAACACTAGCAGACAGAAAAAAGCTTCTGTGAATGGACTTCTCTACCCTTGAAGCAGATGTGGAGGTAAATCTGGGTCCTACCACCTACTAGCTAGATGTACCTAAAGCATTTGCCACTGAATGTATTACTGAAGCAACTCATTTTAATAAAAATCATTCTCAAGCGTATAAGAGCAGAACTTCAATTGGGAATGTGTCCCAATGCTTTGATCAAAAGATTATTTCTTAGAACAAACTGTCAATGGAACAATTTCTCATATGTATATCCTTTTCAGAATATAGGCACAAAATTATTTTCTCCCTTGTCTGAATACCATTTTGTTTTGGCTTTATAAGCAGAAATCCTGGAAGCCTAGCTCAGAGACTACGTGTCCTGCCCCGATCCTCCGCTCCTTCCGTGTGCCACGCCCCCTCGTTAACCCCGTGTGGATTCTCAGTGTTTATCAGCTGTTTCTGATTGTTGTCATTAGTCCTATGTATTTAGTCCGCGTTTCAGTTTGTTTCCCCCGTCCAGTCATGGTATTGTCTGTCTGCCTTGTTTATAATTAAACCCAGCATTACCCGATTTCCCGGCTCTGCTCCTGCTTCCCTGGTGTTATGCATGACAGAATGATCGAACTCCACACTAAAACGCTTCCCCTCACCGAGGCAGAATACCTCCAGCTAATCGACGAAACGTTCTACTGCGTAACTCAGCCAGAGGCAAAAGAGATCCCTGCAGCTTGATCCGTCGCTATTTGGACAAGGGGGCTCTTAGAGCAAATCTCCCCACCCGATAACTCGCACCTCCTAGCGGAGGTACAAGCTAACCTACGGCAGTTGAGGACAGGAGTGGTTGTGACGATGGTAAGGCAGGTGTACCTGAACTGTGGAGGAATCCCTCTTCCGCAGTCCGGGCAACCCGAACTCCCGGTGTCCCCTGCAGTATTGGCTCCGCGAAAAAAGCGGAAGAGTCGCAAACGAGGGGGTGTGTCCGACACCCTTCTGGGATCTCCCGACATGTCTTCGGTCCCCGCCCACCTCGTGCACGATGCTCTTCTGCCTGCAGCTTCGACTACGCCTGACGCTGGTCTGCCTGCTGCAGCATCTGCACCTGATGCAGGTCCCGCTAGTTTCCCCGTGGCCCTTAAAGGGGCATACCCCACTGTGTTCGACCCCTCGGTGTTTGTCGAGCCCGGGTCACTAGCTTCCAGTTTTAGCCAGCCAGCTCTTGAAGTGCCTGATCCCACTGCGCCTGCTCATGAGACACCCCTCTTCCTCTTGCCTGGTCCAGTGACCTACCTCCTGGTAGGTTCTCTCCCTTGCCCTGTCCCCGCAGCCCATTCCTTTGTGGGCACATGCCTCGCCGTGAAGGTGCCAGGGCTACGGAGGAGGCTATTCCACGGATCCCCAAGGTCCGCAAGAAGGGGGCATCGGCCCTCACCATCGTGGTGCCTGCGCCGGAGGCTCAGCGGCCTGCAGGTTTTTAAATTTTTTTTTATTTTAATTTTTTTTTAAAACCCTTCAGGGTCTGTATTAGTGGATAATGGGGGAGCCAATGGTGCGAGACTCCCAAGGGGCTGCCATGCTCCTGGAACAGCTGCGGAAAGAGTTTGCTGCAGTCACACCAGCGTCCCCACCTCAGCAGCTGGAAAAGGTTGAAGCGACTCTGAGGAAGCTGCTCCGCTTGAGGACAGATGCATCCACATCTGAGGTGCACCCCCCTGCTTGGCCCTGGTGGTTCTAGTTTCTGCCCAGTCCCCTATGATTCCTGTGCCAGCAGCTGATGTAGCACCCCTTGAAGTTCCTGTGCGGCAGTGCCTGCAGTGGCCCTTGTGGTTCCTGCTCTGCCCCCGGCAGCTCCAGTTCCTGCTTTGACTCCCTCGGCTCCAGCTCTGCCTCCAGTGGTTCCTGACCCGGTGGCTCCAGCTCTTCCCCTGGTGGGCCCTGCTCTGCCCCGCATGGGCTCTGTGGTTCCTGCCTCGCCACCTCCTGCAGCGCCCTCTGAGGTCCCTGCGTCCAAGGTCCCTGCTCCGGCGCGTGACGAGTTGGTCCCTGTGGTGCCCGACATGCCTCTTGAGGTTCCCAACCCGGCCGCTGACCCACCACCTTACGAAGTCCCAGCTGAGGTGCCGCCCCCAGCAGTCCCAGCCCCGGCTGCCGATGCGAGGTCCCAGTCTCCGGGGATGACGTGCCACCGCCAGTAGCTCTATTCCCAGCGAATAACGCGTTGGTCCCAGAGGTTCCCATCCTGGTGGCCCTTACGCCACCTTCCCTGCATCTTGACCCTGTGGCCTCTGTCTCCCTGGTCCCTGACCACCAGGTTCCAGTCTCCCAGGTTTCTCACCCGGCTCCCATATTCCCAGCTTCCCTGGTCCCCATCCCTGATGGCCAGACCACCGCTCCTCCCTGGATGGAGGAGCTTGAGTGGGACCCCTCGGGGACAACCCTGACCACACCCTTGGACCCCTCCAAGGGATCACCCCAACCAGCGCCACCGTATCATGGTGGATCTCGGCCGGTGTCCCCTCTCGGTCTCTTGGGAAAGGGAGGGGACACCGACATCGGGGTAGATTCCCAGGCTCGCCTTCGCTCCCTCAGACTCCATCTCCGTGGGTGCCCCTAACCTCACCCGTGGCGCTTTGTCGGCCAGCTGTGGCCTGGTTTCTGATGCCTCCTCAGTTGCTTGCGTCTGGGCCAGCTGTGGCTGTGCCCCCACCTTGCATGGCTACAGTTCCCTCTTCACCAGCCCCTTTGCCCTCTTTCTTGCCATCTCCAACCCAGAGTGTACCGCCCAGAGTGCGTGCCTTTGGGGGGGGGTCCTGTCTTGCGCCGTTTGTCCGCTCCTTCCGTGTGCCACGCCCCTTTGTTAACCCTGTGTGGAATCCCTGTGTTTACCAGCTGTTTTTAATTGACTGAAACGCAGACTAAATACAACAGTTTCCCCTGTCAGGTCATGGTATTGTCCGTTTTGGGGTTTGCCTGCATTGTTTACAATTATTCCCAGTATTACCTGATTTCCCGACTCTGCTCGTGTTTCCCTGGTGTTATGCATAACACTACGGCCCGTAACAGTTCTAGGTCTCTTAGGTATATTATCACAAGTTACTTCCCAGTGGATTTGCTACCTTGCTGTCAGGATTGGTATAAGAAATTAGCGACTCCAAAGCTGACTATGAGCTCCAGTAGTGTATTCCCCTATATTTGCTCTTTGCTGCCACATGACTGTTGGCTTCCAGTGGCAGGGGGCAGTGCAGAAGTTCTAGAAACCTCTCTAGGTGACCATGATGTGCTAGTGAAGCAGGTATGATTGCTGCTTGTGATGTGTGACAGCATGTTGCAAGGTCCATTCAGACAAAGTTTGATGTGACAACTCAGGATATGCTTACCCAACAGAATGAGTTCTCTTTGCTCCCATTGTGTTGCTGATTGTTCATGCCGTCATTGGTATGACCTGCCTGGGTTTGACCCATGACAGAGTGGAGATCTCATTCTGTCACAACACGGCCAATCACATGGCTAACTTAAGTGCAAGATCGCTACACTCATTGGTCAGTTTATTAGATACTCCTGTTGGCTGATGCAGATAGGCTGCTCCGCCAAACAGTGTGTCATTTAACAGCAACAGAGTGTATACAGCACACAGCCGGGATGAAGAGTTTCAGTTCCTGTACGGCTCACAATGGGAATAGCTAAGAGGTGTGATCTATGCCGTTTTGAATGTGCTGTGACTGTTGTTGCCTGACACCGTGGTTTGAGCATCTCCACACACTACAATGTCTAAGGCAGCGTTTCACAAAACAGTCCTCAGGGACCCCCCCAGACGTTCCATGTTTTTGCTCCCTCCCAACTGTCATTTGGGGATCCCAGAGGACCAGTTTGAGAAACACTGGTGTAGAGTTTACAGAGATTGGTGAAAAAGACAAAAAACATGTAGTCAGTGGTGGTTCTATGGCTGAAAACACCGTGTTAATGACAGAGGTAAGAGGAAACTGGCCAGACTTGTTAATGCTAACAGGAAGGATACAAGTGCATAAAGAACAGCTCAGTACAACAATGGTGTCCAGAAGGGAGGTACGTACCTACCCTTGAGGGAAAAGTGGGGCCTATCTTGTTCTACCTAGGTGTACCTAATAAGCTAGCCACTGAGGGTACATCTTAAACTTCCCCTTTTGGATGTTCAACTTGTAAAATGTAACAGACTTGTTTTCTCCAAGTAAAGATTATTTTTGCGAAGTGACTGGATAGAATAACTAGCACCATATTTGGCTGGTCCACAGGACAGACTTAAGGAGCGCTGGTGTACGGGAGCTCACGCTCAGTTTAATTTTTTATGTGATTTTAAAATACTTAAATTATAAACTTCTCTCTCACACACAATTGAAGTTTGTAAGTCTTAAAAATAAGCATGGCCTAAAAATTAGATACGCAAGTTATAAAAGTTGTGTATCTTTTTAGACTTGAAGGAATATTCATAAGTCATGAATGTATTCATGTTAATCTATGGTTAATGTCTACAGTACAATTTAACATTCGAACATTCCAACTGCAATTCCAACTATGCTTTTTCACAATGTGGAACTAAATACTGTATAAACCAGGTCAATGAGTCATTGAAGACAGCAGTATATGGATTACGTATTGGCCACACGTGTAATGTGCTGATTCTCAAGGGGAGGCAGGTGGACCCCCCCACACGGAAAGGGCGAGCCCTGCTTCAGGCATTGACCAAAAGCGCTGGGCCAGGCGTGACAACGGAGTAACTTTATTTTATTGTTCCTACCCAAATCGTTGTATTAACTTACGAACCCATAGTGCTGTTTTTGTAGCGAAATTTTATGCTGAAATGTCCTTACTAAAACATGATATGGGAGCCGAAATAAAGTAAAAAAAAATAAAAAGACCATCGGAATCCCAACGCCCACCCCCACGCGACTAGCCCCTCCCCTTAAACTTTGGCATTACATTCTCACCGCGTTCCTTCAGACACGTGACAATAAAACTTTAATCTTAAAAACTTGGACCAATATCCCTACATATTTGTAGCAATCAGGAATTAACCAGACTGGAGTGAAAAAAAAAAGTTTATTTCTAAATATGGTGGACAGCTTTTATGTGGATCGGACTCTCCTAGTGCACCTTAAGTGTTTTACAAGCTTCGATATCGTTCTTTTTTCTTTTACCAAAGTTAGTAGTTCATCCAAGATCCTTCCCACCTCTGAGTTTTGGGTGTGTGAGGATGGCGTGCAGGGAAGGGGGGGACCTCTCGGCCGTGTGGTCACGTGACGCGGACCGCGCCATGTTCCCATCGCTTGATATTATAACTTCACGGGCGCTCGGGAAAAAGGTAACGACGGGAATAAAGTTAGGGACCAAGCTGTAAAAGCCTGAGGCGCTGTGCGGCTCAGAGAAAGTACAGTCACTGAGCGCTACCAAGTTGCCCCGATTGCTTCTGGAGCTCGGGGAACTGCAACATGGATCGTCCTATGGGAGGATTGGCTTAATTTTTCACTTACAGCACATTTGAGTTTGGAAACTATTGTGGGGAATTGAATTAAGCCAAGGGTCGTATTCAGGCTGGTTGTCTCCATCCAAGTTTTTAGGAATGCTTCAGTATAAAGTATCCTAAAGCCCGTAGTGTGATCATCGAACGAAGTTTTTCGAAAAACACGGGTTTTTTAAAAGTCAATTTTAAATATTCCATCTACACCCTTAACCTGCACGCCTCCCTGAGGTCTCGGAGCAGCTGCGGAAAAGGTGAGTGGCGCTTGAGTGATTGTGTACAAATAAACCAGTCGAATGAAATGGTTGTTACTGTTTTACTAACACTAGAAAAGTAAATATACTGAGCTGTTTTACCTCGCCATTATTTCAGTTTAGGTGGCAGTTGCGCTGACTACATTTAGAAATGCAGCACGCAAACTTAGTACTTACATCAGTTTTTGGCGTGTTTACGTATGGCTCGTTAAAGAACTGCGTACAATGTAACTTTTAAAAGTGGTTCAGTATTTAAATTGTAATTATGACGTGCGGTTTTCGTATTTTTTACTGGGTTTGTATGATCTGCATGCCTGTTGTTGTAATTCGCGTTTAAATAGCGACACGGACCGGATTAAAATGACACAAGAGTACTGGTATGGAAAACTTCCGAGGCTGGTGGTTGATTTACAATGCAGTTAAAGGGAGGGTCTTTATTTGTATTCAGTACGTAGCATTTTTAAACTATACATTTAACAAATTACCACTTGACCTGTTCATAAATGTAGTTATGGTCAAATTTCAGTTCGCATCGTTGCAGTGTTTTGAAAAATACTGTAATGTAGTATTGTTTACTTGTCATATCCTCTTTGCAAGTAAGAAAGGTCTTTTTTAGCTGCAGAGCTGTTTTACGGAACCGAAATGGAGATCATAACCGTTTCGTTTTGGCCGGAAGGCACACTATGTCTACAAAACTTTTATATCTTAAAACAACCTCATAGAATAGTTTCGTGGACAGTTTAAAACATGAGGTGTAAATTATGACAACGTCGCTTGTGCTAAGCTTACATTTATAAATGGACAATGTTCCCTTTTCAGTGCTCGATAGGAGTTCGAAAAATAGAGAATTTTAATTAGTGAAAACATACAGTGATACCCCTTCAAGCGGTTCAGCTATCAATCTGCCTGATATTTGAGAGGTATGCTAGTTGCACGGTTTATTTTTGTGACGTTAACTTTTTTTTTCTTTTTCTTAACTCAACCTATCGTAGTGTTCTCAGTCATCCTCAAACTGGTGATCAAATGATCAAAACGGGGGGAAAAAAATCAAATACCTTGAAAGGAAAATTTAAAAAATGATTCCCAAATAGGGTCGATCCCTGTAAATTCGCTGAAATGAGTGATCTTTAAGATACCCAGAGGCAAAGTTCTTCTTGGAATCTGATGTCCTTAGGGTTGTGGGACACTCCCGCCAGTCATCCTAGTTGGGATAACTAACCCCAGATTGCCTTAATTTAAAAATGGCTCTCCTCTGCCCTCCCGTACTCGAGAGTCTCAGCTGCCCCAGCAATACCCAGCAATATACAGTAGCTTCCCCAGCAATAGCTGCTGTATGGTGGGCAGGGTGGTAATAATTCTTTGGACCATACAGATTGTTAATTTCTGCTCCTTGGGTTCTTATTAAGATCTGTCTGAACTTGAGACCTGTTCTCTAGGGCATGATGGACAGCAGATGAGTAGGGGAAAAATGGAATATCATTAAAGCTTAATACGTGTTTGGTAATTTGGTAATCTGCTGTTGTGTGTTCCAGTCTATTGTAACTGAATTGTCAAACAAGTTTTCCACATTGCAGTATTTGTGTGTTGTGATGTATGCGTTTAAATTACTTTGTAGGTGTTGCGCAAGAACTGGTGCATGTAAAGGAGTTGTTTTAGGAAAGGAACCTTTATTTACACTGGGGATCTTGAGGACCTGGCCAGCATGGCGTCCGTTACCGTCAGCTCTGAGGGGGCGACCAACAGTGAGTTCAGCGACATCATCAAATGGAGATCAGGTAAGTCTGGGTTGGTCTCCTACCAGAGAATGGTCACATATCATGTGACTGCTGAATGCAGGCGTTGCATATGCCGTGGACCTGACGATGGAGAACGTGTGAATTATGCTGGTGGCTGTGTTGTGGTTTTGTAGAATTGTGGCCCGTAACTTATTTGATGTTAAAAGGTTTCTGTTTGCGCTGTGGGCCCCCATCGGCTTGGGAAGGGGCCAGGGTCTGGGGTTAAACCGGCCATCCACTGAGCACGTTCTGGATAGCACTCCTCAGGCTCACAGGAAGGGCTCAGTTTCACAGATGACATCCAGGCAGCAAGGTACATACCTGTTGGGGGGTGAACGTTCTCCTATAGTGACAGGAAGCCTGATGTGAGGGGAGGAGTTTTGAACACCAATGGTTTTGCAGATGTGGTGCAGGTCTGGGAAAATAGTGAAAATGGCGGAAGTGGCTCCTGTGATTGAGGTTGGTTGTGTTCTGCTGGATAAGCTGCTGTGAGAATGTTGTATGGAACTTTGTTTGCTGGTGGCCCAGATCTGCATGTTGTAGTGATGTGTGTGTTACTGTGTCAGCATCTGGCATGTTCACCTTTATGGCCTCAGCTCTCACCCAGGTGGACCAGCTTTGGTAAATCTGATATCCATAAATGTAAATTTAACTTGCTTTGTCTTCATCCTGCGAAGCATATGTGACAGAACCATAGCACTACATTTTTTTCTTAAGGGTGTTTTTTTGCCTCTGGTTTGCGGTGTGAGTGTTGCTCTTGAGGAGACCCAGATGGTGGCGCTGCTCTTGTTGACGATATATCCTGTCACTGGGGGTCTCTGGTATTGCCTGGGATGCTGTCGTCTAAAAGGAAGTTTGTGGGCAGGCGTCCCACCTGGAAGGTGTCCTGGACCAGGCTGTTAGGGTTTTCCCTCTGTCTCATTGGACACACACACACACCATATGAGCGAGCTCTTCTGATTGGTCCGTCTACCAGCCGACGTTTAACTTAAAACACTCGTCTGCTGGCCTCTGTTTTTCTTGCGCTTGTTCAGTTGCCAGGCAACGTTAAAAGTAATGTTTTCTTTGCTTTTTGCCCAGAGGGGACGTCATCGCGTCTGCATCTAGAACAGCCAATGGAACACCGGGATGAGAGAACTGGGTGCTGTGCTGGGCCCTGTGACTTTGTTTACCCTCACGATCTGCTCGGGCCAGTTTCCCAAACTTGGGATATTTTGAGCACGGGCCTCTCTGCTCCGTACTGCGAGCCAGGCTTGGGCTGAGATGCCTCTCCGTGTCGCCTTCACGCGGTATTCCCACAGTATGCAGCAGAGGTTCAGTTAAAAACAACTAACCGGGAGGGTTTGCGTTGCTAAGCTTCTGGCTATAGGTTGTCGAGGGGGGGATATTTTAGACTGGGAAAGCCGGATGTTTCCGCTTTGAAAGTGAAAGGACCCTTTTTTATTGAGTAGGTTTTGGAATGATGGCTGTGATGATCCACGTCTGGCAAGATCCACGGTGCAGCAGGACGGCGTTCACATAGTTGACTATTGACAAAGACCATATTGCCGCTAGTGGACTATGGTGGGGTGTGGTTGGTCTGCTTCGGCTCATAAATTGATGTCACCTCGCCTCTGACACAATGACACCATGCAGTGACTGAGAACTCGCATGCTAGTGACGAGGACCTCACCCCCAAACTTTGCCGGGGGGGGGGGGGGGGGGGGGGGGGGGGGGGGGGGGGGGGGGGGGGGGGGGGGGGGGGGGG
>JAODJX010000041.1:19766143-19784482 GCA_026776945.1 Isichthys henryi
AAATAAAATAAGCAACTCTTTTTAATTTAAATTACTTAATCAAGGGAAAGAGACTGAATATGTAGTGACATGGAGCGTATCCCAGCATGCACTGGGCACAGCTCATATGTTTACTGCAGCATGCAAAGACGAGGGGTGGGTGGGGGGCCAGTTTGCTTCCAGGCTCTGCAGAGGCCTGTCAGTGAGGGGGGGGGGGCTCTTTTTTGCTTGATCATTTAGAATTCAGCACCTTGATATTCAGGGGCGGTGCCAGGCTGACATGAGACTCAGGAGTTATTGTTTCCGAATAGACCGCAGGTATGATTAACATCGATGGGCTGGTCTCTCTGCTGCCATATCCGCCTTAAAGAGCTTTGGGAGCGTAATCAATATGACAGCTTTTCAAGGGTTGACAGTAGGGACTTTATTTCTGTTTGTTTTTTGGCTTTCGATTGTCCCACAATGACCCCTGAAAGGGTGACAGGTGCCACTTTGATGTCATTGCCACCCCCCATATCCCACTGCAGGAGTTTGTGAATGAAATGGAGGCTGTGGAAACGGATTTGAAGCAGGTGGTCGGAGACGCGGTGGCCGTGCGGGCGTGCACGATGCCTGGGCTGGCCACATGGGGGCAACCTAAGCTTGAGGAGTGTCAGAGGCGATGGGACAGGCTGAGCACACAGGTACGAGCAGCAGTGCTTGATGAGGGCATCGTGATGAGGGAAACCTAAATATCTATTTTAGAGGGGCAAAAAAGTTTTGATAATGTGAGAGGTATCATCTTGTATACAGCGTCAGAATGCATGTAATTAATAGATAAACCATTTATAACATGGTACAGTCTGTGAGTTCAGAGAGACGCTGTCGTCGTGTGTGGGTGTGTGTGTGTGTGGGGGGGCTTTCGTGTGCATGAGAATGTGAGGGTAGGAAGAAGGGACATAATGATATGTACTGCTCCCCCCCCCCCCAGCTGCAGAAACATCAGGAGCATGCGTGGGAGACTCAGGAGAGGACGCTGAACCTGAGGAAGGACTTGGTGGAGATGAGGGAGTGGATGGTGCAGGTGGACGAGGAGTTCCTCATGAGGGACTTTGAGTACAAGAGTTCAGAAGATCTGGAGGGAGCTCTGGAGGAGATGAAGGTGTGAGGCCGGGCACTGCCTTGCCTGCGTGTGTGTCTTTACACGTGTGTGCGTGTGTGTTTGAGCATTGCTGGTTTGAGAGAGGGGAAGTGACCCTTATGTGCTAATGAGCTGCCAGTCACCAGCTGCCAGCCAGTAAGGTAGCCAATAGGAAGTCTGGGTTAGGGTGGCATGGTGGAAATATGAGGGGGTGTGACAAAAAGGAAATCCAGTCCAAGTGTATAATATGTCTATCGCTTTTAAACCCCCAATAATCGATAAAGCCGTCACAAATCAATATCCCACTCGAATTGCTGTGACGAATAAGCAGAGCCAGTTTTATTGCATGTTACTGTCAATTTTCTTATGACAAATGTCATCTTTTGAGTTACTTAGAAGAACATTTTTATGTTTTTACTCCAGGAATGAGACACTAAAATACTCCAGTACGTTACTTCAGTACATTGCTAAACTCATCTGAATTGTGTCAAATATGAGCTGTATTGAATCATATGGAATCGTAACTGAATCACATTGTGTTGAATGTTGATGTGCTGTATAGTAGACTGTGTGTGTTTGAATACCTGCCATCATGTGAGGGCGAGATTCACACTCTTAACAGACCTAACTCTTCCCACCCTATCCAGTAGAGGGCTTCGGGAATGAGGTGGCGGGACAGTTGCCGTGATGATGCTTTGCCTCTGTGTGTCTTCAGAGGGCCAAAGAGGACGTACTGCAGAAGGAGGTGCGAGTGAAGATACTGAAGGACAGCATTAACCTGCTGGTGGCAAAGTCGCCCCCTGGTGGCCAGGACCTAACTACAGAGCTGACAGGGGTTCTGAAGCACTACCAGAAACTCTGTGAGAGGTTCAAGAGCAAATGCCACACCCTGGAGGTATGAGGAACGCTGAGAAAACAAGCCCGTTTAAAAATGTATCCTATAACAAGGAGATCCACAAACAAATGCAAATGGTGTAACTCTTAATAAGAACCATTTAACAAAAAGTGTCCTACACTGAAACAGTCTCTGAAAGACCGTAAGCGCAGTGTCAAGATTTGTCTGCATTATCAAATGATTAGCGTACCAGCCTCTATTTCGTATGAGCAGGCTGACCCCAGAGAAAGATAGTACATTGCTGTTTAATCATGAAATTAATTAAACTTCTCTTTTTATAGCGCTGCGGCTGGGTGTTCAAAGAGAGCAGATATCCCTGAACATGCTGTAGCAAGCAGTATGTCAGGGTTTAATGCCACTGGCTTGTTAGCGTGTGTATTGGGTTCCCGTTGTCTTGTGAACGAATCGGCTTGTTGGTTTGTGTTACATGGCATCACCGGTAGCCGCACTGAGGGTTATGGATCCTGTGTGTGACACAGTGGGCGTGGCCTGCATTGGGTAGGTCTGTCTTACGACCTTTCTGTGTCTGCCGCCATAGGAGGTGTGGTCCTGCTGGATGGAGTTGCTACAGTACCTGGACCTGGAGAACAACTGGCTGAACAGCTTGGAGGAGCGACTGCAAGCCTGCGAAGGGCTTCCAGAGAACAGCCAGGACGTCAACCAGGCACTAGAGGTGGGCTTCACCCCATCAAAGAGCCCCTGCTGCACCACTGAACCTGTGTCTGAACCTTTCTGCACTGTAACCCAATTCTTGACATGCCATTAGCGCTGCATTAATGCTGTGATCAAGCACACAGTGCACTCTGCAGTTTACGCCAATCGATGCCCGTCGCACAAATCTGATTGGATGTGCCAGTGAAATTTAAATTAACCATCTGTAGTATGGCTTTATGGATTGGTTGAGTGTTTGCTAGTTTGCTAAGCAGCTACAGACCCAAGACCTATTTATATAGGTTGATTCTAGGATTGTGGCTGGGAAATGTAATCGTGGATCAGCATAGAAGCTTGCTGGTTTTAAAATGCTTACATGTCCAGCTCGGCCTCGCGACCATTTCAGAACCTGCCATGACCCATGGGTTGAGAATCACTGCTCTAGCAGCTTTTCCTGTCGCGTTCATTCTGAGCTTCCTGGAGGCCGATTCCTTCTTCTGACTCCCTCCCACGGATACTCTGCTCCTCCCCCCCTTCCTGAAATTTCCACAGGCCCTGGAATCGGTTCTGCGGCACCCTAGCGACAACCGCACCCAGATCCGGGAGCTGGGCCAGACGCTGATTGATGGTGGCATCCTGGATGAGATCATCAGCGAGAAACTAGAGGCTTTCACTAGCCGCTACGAGCAGCTTAGCCACCAGGTCAGAAAGCTCAGCCAATGGGCAGTGTGGGAGGAGGGGAGACGAGGGGAGGAAGGGGCCCTATGTGCTGATCAGTTAGGGGAACGTGATGCACTGCATGTTTGTGCTTGGCCTGAAATGCCCTGTGTTGTACTGTACATGCTGGGTGACCAGGTCACAAGGCCTTTGCTCAAGCTCTCTCTCGCCCCCTACAGGCCGTGAGCAGGCAGATATCCCTGGAGCAGCAGCTGCAGTCACTGCGGGAAAACGAGCAGGTTCTGCAGTCTCTGCAGGAGACCCTCGGCCGGCTGGACCAGACACTGACGTCCTATCTCACCGACCGGGTTGATGCCTTCCAGCTGCCTCAAGAGGCCCAGGTATGCAGGGATGGGGCGCCCTCTACAGACAACACCACCTAAATTTGACAAACAGCCAATTGTATTGTTTCTGTTATACTCAGCTCCCAACGATGCTTTATGTAGGTGGCCTGGAAACCATGTGTGGAAGGTCATGACCTCAGAATTTACATGTCTCATTTTGATAAGGTCAGAGCAGAGGATGTGTCTGGCTGATCATATATACATCTCGCTCAACAGAAATCTTTTGCCGTCAGCGCTTCATGTTTAAATAAAAATAAATAAATAAATAAATATCCTGTGGAGCGATGTCCTGTGCCTGACTCTTCCTCGGTCTCCTCACAGAACATCCAGGCGGAGATCGCCACCCTCGAGTCGCAGGTAGATGATCTACGCAAGAAGGGCATTAGAGGGGCCCCGGCCGCGTCACAGGACGGAAAGGCATCCCGGGGGGGTACCATGCTGGACCAGCTGCAGGTCAGCTGCTACACCTACTTTGGGGTCATTGTTGGGTCTGGTTCAAACCAACATGGGCAATAACAGCTGAATTAACGTAACATCAAAATTCTTAAGGCATTAAAAGCCCAACTGTACCACAGATCAGTAAGTCCAGAGATGTGAGCTGTTTCTCTGGTAGTTGAGTTGGGTGTTGATCTTGCCTGCTTCATCTATGGTCACATGGTCCTTAACGGCGATGATCCCATGCCTCTCCCCTTCAGAGGAAGCTCCGGGAGATCTCCACCAAGTTCCAGCTCTTCCAGAAGCCAGCCAATTTCGAGCAGCGCATGCTGGACTGCCGACGCGTCCTGGAGGGAGCCAAGGCTGAGTTGCACGTGCTGGATGCCAGGAGCGTAGAGCCTGAGGAGATCCAGGCCCACTTAAGCGAGTGCATGGTAAGCCTTACCCTCTGCCCTGATTTGCATGGCCTCCTGAGCCTGTGCTCAGCAAGCCCCGCCCACCCCACGGATTTGCATGGCCTCCTGAGCCTGTACTCGGCAAGCCCCACCCACCCCACTGATTTGCATGGCCTCCTGAAATAATGTGCAACTGCATCACATCCTTTAGTTAATTCATATACACATTTCTGTTATACAGTAAAAATATATTCATTGCACTGCCTTGAGTTTGCCCTATGTGTTTGGATCTGAGCATCTTCTGTCTGTATCCACCTATCCATCTCTGTCTGTCTGTCTCACATCAACCCATTCCTAGTCAGACCCTCACATTCCCACTTTTCTCCCAAACAGAAACTCTACAAAGTGCTGAGTGAGGTAAAACTGGAGGTGGAGACAGTGATCAAGACAGGCCGGCAGATCGTGCAGAAGCAGCAGACGGAGAACCCCAAGAGTATGGATGAACAGCTGACCGCGCTTAAGCTGCTCTACAACGACTTGGGCGCTCAGGTTAGTCGCCACCCACCACGCCGGCCCTTTAAGAACCCTGCACATTTTGGTCTAATTAAATAAAACCATGCTGCTCCCAGGTGACAGAGGGCAAACAGGACCTGGAGAAGGCCCTGTCTCTGTCTCAGAAGGTGCAGAAGGAGAGCACCGCACTGCGGGGATGGCTGGGGACCACGGAGGCCGTGCTTGACCAGAAAACATCTACCGGGGGCATGCCAGCTGACATAGATGATGAGGTGGCCTGGGCCCATGTGAGTGACGCAGAATTCCTATGTCAGCCTGTAGGGGGCAGTATCATATGTAGGGAAAATGCATTATAGGTTACATTTACCCTTTACTAGGATGTTGTTGTGCATTAGAAGTTGTATTGCAGGAAATGTTATGAGCTGGCTGTTTAGACCAGAACTGTTCTCTTGGATCATTATTCAGTTCTGTGGATGGGATGCTAAGCTAAGTGCCAAATATCGTACTCCCCATCCTGACATTAATTCCCAGTTTTAATCATGCATCTCTCTCTCCTTAGGGGCTGCTAAAGGAGCTGGAGCGGCAGGAGGGGGAATTGCGCAGCGTGACGGAGTGTAGCGCCGCCCTGCAGTCACTGGTGGAAGGCAGCGAGACAGAGCTGGAGGAGGGGCTCTGCCTGCTGAACGCCAGCTGGGCACGGGTTCGCACCCTGGCAGAGGACTGGCTGAGCAGCATGCTGGTGGGTTTGATGCCTGCCTTACTGGAGCCTTTGAACGGTTATGAAATGTTGGTCCTGGGTGAGGAGATCACGCTGGGTGTTAGATCAGGGATGGGTAAAAAGCAGAGGCCACGATGAACGCCGGTTCAGATCCACAGAGATGCTGTGAGAGGCTACGGGAGTTTGAAGCATTATGTTAAATCCCAGGAATTAATTAGAACTAAAATAGTTCCTTTAATTTCCCTGAAATGAAACATTTGCGTTTTATTAATAACAAGCAGTGTGTGCAGTGGTGGGGAGGCTTGGTAAAACATGGTTTTTCGGCTACATCTGTTGACAGACACTATAGCCAGAAGGATTAGTTTTAGGCTGAGAAACTTGACTAAACCCTGAGTAACCAGAAACTAAAGTCTAACATCTGAGACGCCCTGCAAGGAAATCTGGGTGCATTAGTGTGTCTCCCGGAGCAACATTATGCTGTTTAATTAGCATTCGAAATGTGAGTTTTTCAGCATATTTAAATGCGTATTTTTAAAAGTGTAATTTTTTAAAAAGTCTGAATGAACCACTGTGCCGGTGAGTGCGATTATGCTGCAGTAGGTATGTTCATGTTAAAGCCTTGCGGTGAGGTGATTTTAACAAGCTTTGTTTTAATATGAAAAGCAGAACATTTCTGCCAAATGTTATTTTTAAGTCATTTCCCGTCAGACTCCGGTGCTAAATGCTGAGCTGCTTTAGCGTATAAAATTTAAAAGCAGGAGAATGCTGTTCAGAGCGAAATGTTTCCAATTAACCTTCTTCCAGCCGTGCTGAGAGCATGAATTTGTGCTTAAGGCAATGAGATGTTTAAAATGGCCCGTTGGTAATCCAACATTTATATGTTAAAAATGCATTAGATTTCTGTCATGAGGCGACTGAGTCCCGTATTCTTGATGACTGACTGGGCTGGGGACAGTTGGCAGACAGACTAGTTTCTTTGCAGTGCATAGCTTTGTACTGACAGTTACTGTTGACTAGGTTTGGGTGGTATTGCAGTAATCGTATACCAATGTAACTTTTTTATTTTTGAAAATACAGTTGAAATGCCATGTACTGTGGTACCTTGTCTTGACGGCCTACAGGTAACCTTAAAGCTGGCTGTATGCTTCAGATGAGTTACAGAATTGGCGCAGTTTCAGCGATGTGTTTATTGCGCTCAGTATGTGTGTGCTGCATTGAAAACATTCTGCTCCTTCTAGTTGTTCTCACCAGCCTGTTTTAGTTTTTTTGCTTCATCCAGACGTCATTTTGAAGTGTGTGGTCACATTCAGCGCCATCGTTTTTTGCCGTTGGTAGGATGGCAATTTTATGAGGGCAAACCTAGAGAGCGAAAATATAGCAGGGAGTTGTGTACTTCGGAGAGGTGCACTGCAAGTCACACTTCAAAAAAATTAGCATGGAAACAGTTTAAAAAAAATCTGTTTCCGGAATTTTGAATGAATGGAGTATTTTTAATTTATTTTTTGCATCCCATTTTGAAATGCTTAACACAAAGCTGGATGAAGACGGCAGTTGTGTTGCATGATTTCTTTGTGTGAATGTGGTAGTGAAACTGTAAATCCTTAATTGCAGACGAGATGCAGGTTAGATGTAGTCCCCCCCCGACCCCCACATATTCCTGAGGAATTGTACTGCTCCATTGCAGAGGTGACCTTCCTGAGGAAGGGTTGTGTTTTGTCAAACTGTAAGCCACAGGGGAGTATGAATCTGTAAGTGACTGGCACTGGGGCCAAAAATCACAGTGGTGGTGTTGCGTGTTGCAGAGCCACAGAAATGAAATGGAGATCTTTGATGAGAACCTGGCCCACATCAGCACCTGGCTGTACCAGACTGAGATCCTTTTGGATGAGACTGAGAAGCTCGCACCCTCTGAGAAGGAAGAGGTTGTTAAGGTGAGGAGGTGGAGGACTCATCTTCGCTTGCTTGGGGGGCGGGGTGGAAGTGATCTGAAGCTGACTGGTGTGATCACTGTGCTTTCCCACCCCCGCGGTACCTAGAACTTGCTGGTGGAGCTGGAGGACATCAGCCTGAGGGTGGACAGCGTGAGGGACCAGGCCGTCATTCTCATGAGCGGCCGTGGACCGGCCTGCAGAGAGGTGGTGGAGCCCAAGTTGGCCGAGCTCAACCGTAACTTCGACAAGGTCTCCCAGCACATCAAGACTGCCAAGGTGGGTGTTGAGGCAGGGGAGGGTGCTCCAGTGATGTAGAAATAAAAGGGGTCCAGTGATGTTTGATTCACCTCAGTAGAAGAACCATCATGAGAACTTCTGGGGTTTCATTCTATTTGTTCATTATGCAGAAGATTCTCTTTATTCTGAACCCAGGAGCAGCACCCTGCCTCATCGGCTTAGCTCCTTAACCACAGTGCCACCTTCTGACTTGTCTCTTACCTGCAGATGTCCACGACCTTGGAGCCTGTGGCCCAGGTGAATCAGCAGCCTCAGAAGTTTCTGGCACCAGGGGCTATAACTGCCAGGCAGCTGCAAGACCTTGAGGAAGAGCTGATGGCCAGCCTGGATGCACTCGATCCCCAGGGCGAGTACGTGCAACTTTTGGCCCAAGATGACGAGAAGGTGAGGGCTTCTGGGTGGGTGGGGCACGCAGGCCGCGGTTGGTGTAATCAGCAGTTTTATTCTCAGATGTGGTTCTTGCAAGCCATGGTGTGTGTATGTGTGTGTGTATTTTATTTAAGTATTATTTTTAAGCAGGCTTTTAAACAACCACAAGACTTAATCCTGAACAGGAGCATTAAAAATTTAACAAGTGTCAGGGATTAAATACTCATAAACTGACAAAATCTGGTTTGGTTTACCTCTGCGGTGCTGCAGCTGGATAGTGTCTAGCTTGAGAGCAGCGTGGTAAGAAATACAAATGCAATAGATTTCCAGTCAGGATACCGATAGGGGCACATCCTCCCAAGTAATGGAGAAATCCACTTTTCCAGACATTGACATCAGCGGAGGAGAGACGGTAATGGCTTCTGATGAAAGTGCCTGCTAAGCAGCTGAAATGCTTCACTTTATCCGGCCGTGTTATTCAAACTGAAGTGTACGGTCGTAACTTACGGGTGAAATCGCATTATGCAGCAGGCAACGTGGGTAGTATTCACATTAACTACCATGCATCATTAAGCTTTTAATATTGAAAATGACACCGTGTGTGCAATAATGTGCACAGTTAGAACGCACACTTATCTAAAGTTGGAATTTGCAGAACTGTTGAAATGTTCAGTGGAGGATGAGGCTCCTGTCGTATTTGTTCAAGAGCAACGATTTATTATTTACCAGATGCTTATATCCGAAGAAAGCAGGTCAGACAGTTTCTGAAGCAATTGGCCCTCGAGGGCCCAGCGGTCAAATCACTACAACCTTGGGATTTGAACCAGCACACTTCTGATCATAGGCACAGCATGCAAACCTGCTGATCTGCAAGCTGCCTGCGAATAGTGGTTGTCTTTGTATTTGACGCTTGGGAACTAACTTGGTTTCTAAGCTGGCGTTAGTTTCCGGGACGTGCGATTCTGCATTCTTACCTCCTAGCCGTTTCTTAAAATTCAGCTCTCGATTCTGACCTCTGTTAGTTGCCTCAGAAGCTGAAGGCCAGTGCAGGGCTCAGCTTAAGCCTCAGAGACACTCATGGTCCATGGCTAGAAATGTTAGACTTCAGTGTTGCCATGGCTGCTCCAGTGCAGGGCTTCTAAATGACTGGGACGGGTGGATCTCTGTAATGCAAGCAGCCAGCTCTCGGCAACTTCAGAATGATGCTCCACCCCCCACAGATGGACGAAGAGAAGGTACGGGTGGAGGAGGTGCTGCGGAGCGGCGAGCTGATCCTCCTGCAGATGACCGGGGATGGCAAGGACGAGCTGCGCAGACGGCTGCTCCAGCTGCAGACGCGCTACACTGGCCTGCAGGTGCGAGTCACTGACAGTCAGAGTTCTGTGGAATGTTCTGGTACATGTTCCCCATGGAGGTCAGACCATGTGATCGCGCTGCTTTAAGAGAGGACATTTCCTCAAGGACCTGTAGAATGTCCACATCATTGAGGTAGAACCTTTGCTTGCAGGACGTACCTCACTGTGTCAGCTTGTGAGGGGCAGTAACACATATGGAGTAATATGTTACTTTATACTAGGAGAATATTGTGCCACGTTAGTGGTAGGGAGTCCCAATTTTTCATTTAATGGTTCCCAGTTTAAAAGGGCTTAAAGACTGTAGAGTCGTCCTTACATAGACGTTCTGTGTACTTTGATCTTTCAGGAGCTGCGTACAGTGAGAGAGCACCGGGCTGAGCCGGTTTCACAGCAGGTGACCCTCAGCTGGATGGAATGCCCCCTAGAGGCTGCTCCGAAGCAGAGGGCTGAGGACATGGTGGACAGTGAGCTGCAGAGGGCCCCCTCCCTCCTGCCCTCCGACTACCTTCTGGATATCAACAAGGCTCTGCTGGCTATGGCCGACATCGAACTGCTGCTCAACTCCTCGGAGTTGAGTAGTGGGCTTTACGAGGACTTCTCCTCCCAGGAAGACGCGCTCAAGGTTGGCCTACATGCTTTTTTGTTGGATGCATTTTTATTATTTTTTTTTACCTGAGTGGTTAGATGGTGTAGTTGTCTTTGCCTCTGTGCTGTGAGTGTGAGGGCACCTTAACTACCGACAGTGACCTGGCTTCTCGCTTGCTGGTCAGAAGATGGGTTTGGTTCCCGTGGTGGGGAAGTGACAGAGAGGGTTGGCTCCATTTGGGTCCTTTTCACATCTGGGTCAGACATCCAAGATGGTGACCAAGAGTATGATGTGGGATAAGTCGGTACTGTAGAGCGAGAAGACACTGGTACTAATGGAAAAGTCATTAGAATCTAGACACTTCCCAGATTGGAACGGGCCTCTCATGGTGGGGATGGCACCTTTTGTCTCAGCTATGCCTTTCTGAAGAACTGTCCTCCACCTTTCTGCACCATCTGCGGCCTGTAAATGAGCTGAGCCTCTGAGTCACAGATCCCGCTGAGACGTGCGGGATCGGCGTTGCTGTCCAGCCCGGGGACCTCCCTGAGACATTTGGGCGTAGACAACAGGGTGACATGAAAGAGCAGCAGGCGTGTGACCGATGGCTCCGTGTCCGCTGTAGCGAGGCAGTACCAGGCGGATGCTCGTCATCCTGTGACACACACTCTGCTTTGAGTCTCCTACACCAGCTTTTAGAGCATTTTATACGCCGCTGAATTGTAGTCTATCCCAGCAGATCAATTTTCTGTCAGAGAAATGCCCCGGTAGCCAGACACTGTACCTTAGCAGTTTGGTGAACTTTTAATGAAGAACTGGGGTGGGAGGGAGGGGGAGACTCTGTGAGATCTAGCGTTTCATGAAATCAAAGGGACGCACTGTGTTGCCGATGGTAACGGGGTCACCCGGGGTCGCAGAGTGTGAAGGACGGCCTGGAGAAGCTGGAGGAGCAGGTGATGACGCTGCATGAGCGACAGCCTGACGCTGTGCAGGAGGCGTCCCGCGCTGACGTGCTGCACATCGGGGACGCACTGTCCCAGCTGAATGCCGAGTGGGACCGCGTCAACCGCATGTATGAGGACCGCAAAGGGTGAGACCTCCCCGTTCATTGCACGCGACCTGACTGCACTTCATTCCCCTTTTACAACTTTATCAGTTTAATTTACAGAAAGGGGAGTTTTTAAATACGGGGTATAAGTAGGGCCATAATTCATACAGAGATGTCTTATAATTAGCCAATGATATGTTTTGAATCATGAATGACAGTGGAAGGGTGTACTCTAGTGGCTAACCAGCTATCATCTGGGCCCTGTGGCCCCGCCCCTTTGTAAGCCTCTATATCTCACACAGATTTATTAGGTGGACGGCTCATATTTTACAGATCGACGACTTCTCCCCTGGTGGGAGGTATTGACTGCTAGAGGAGCAGTAAAATTGTGGACGTAGTGTCCCAGCGGCACAGCCCTGATAGCGCTGAGTGTTGTCAGAGTAGGCAAAGGCTTTATTTTCAGGTGTCCGTTAATGACACTGGGGCTGGTGTTCGCATCCCGAGCTGTGAATGCTGTTCCCCAAACTCCTCAGCGATGCCTCAGGTCTCTGAGAATCTGGGTCTGATCACCAGCGACCCTCTCTGCATGTCTGAACAGCCAGGCCTCATCGCTCTGGTCTTACTGAGATCGATTACTTTTCAGACTCATCAGAATTCATCTGCCTGCTGAGTTTTGGATTAAGTCTGAATTAGAAGGTTCTATTAAAAAACCCTTTGAGTCAAGTTAGTGCCAGTGTGATAACGTGTTGATAAAAGTATGTGCTCTTGTGCAGGAGAGTCATTCCAGATTGGAATATTTTATCACCTTTTCCATTTTTAATATGCTTGAAAAATGTGGTGAAAGCTTATAAAAAAAAATTAGTAATATTAGAAGCATTCGGAATTTTAATCCATCCATTTGAAAGCATGAGGATTTATTGGTGACACGGTGGATTGGTATTTGCGCAGGAACTTCGACCGCGCAGTGGAGGAGTGGCACCAATTTCACTGTGACCTCAATGACCTGAGCCAGTGGCTAAGTGAGGCGGAGCAGGCCCTGGCCGACACCCGGGGCCCCGACGGTGCCCTGGACCTGGAGAAGGCCCGGGTGCAGCAAGAGGTGAGGGCGCCCCCTGTCTACGTTAGACAGCTCGTGCATGCGGCTAGATCGCCTCCCGTGATCCTGTGTTTGTGAGCAGGACCTGGAAGAGGGCCTCCGCAGCCACATGCCTGTGCTCACCCAGCTGACCCAGACGGGCGAGGCCATCGTGGAGCAGGTCGCAACCCCCGACAGCAGCCTTCTGGAGGAGAAGCTGGAGGGCCTCACCAGGAGATGGAACGCCATACAGTGGGAGGTGCAGGAGCGGCACCACAGGTGAGCCTCCAGGTTTGGGTGTGTTTTAAGGGGGTGTCATCCAGTGGTTAAGGATTCCCAGCACCAGAAGGCTGAACAAGAAGCTAGTTTGTCCACGTTCTGGTGTGTCCGCTGTTTCTCGTTATGAAAAGCTGCATAAGTGTGCTAAGTCACTAAACATTGATGATGATCATGATGATGATTACCTCCCATATTCCATACTGTTCCATACTTTCCATACTAGAATTTATTTACGGCTGCTTCTGTTCAATGGTTTTGACGCTGTGCTTCTGGTCATGGAGTCTTATGCAGGCTTTTGCCTGAACATTGCAGACGTTCATTTGGGTATTCATGTCTTATGGATAGAAATTTAACCTTTGTTATTGCAATGCAGAAAGTTCTAGACTATAAATTATACCTAGTGATATTCTACAGAGTTTGTGTGCTTTAACTACACAATAGTTATCAATATATAAGTATTCCCTTAATCTTGATTTAAGTAATATTCTGAATTGACATTCTCCTTAGTTTTCCAGTTTCTCCTTAAGTAATCCATTAAATATCAATAAAATAGTAAATTAGAACATCACTTTATTTTGCATTATTATTATAATTCTAAAGTGTGTTTTAATCTGACCTACTAGACAGAGAATGGTGTGAGTGTGTGTGTGTGTGTCTCTCTCTCTATTACATATGTTACTGAATTACCAGGTTGGCCGGCGGGGACCCCCTGCTGGCGGACCTCAGCCAGCGCACAGAGGAGCTGAGGGTGTGGTTGGACCAGACGGGCTACGCCGTTCGCTCTCTGCCACCAACTGCCAGCGACAAGAACCTGAAAGAGCTTAAGGTGAGGAACTCGAACCTTTGTTCCTCACTGAGATGATCACCTGCTAAAAACCCCCTGCTTTTCCCCAGAGAGAAGGCCGATATCCCCTTAAAAATGACAAATGGGCCAATGTACATATGGCCACGCCCCCATTATATCCCATAATGCACTTTGCTGTTTGCTGCTGCAATGTACGCATAACAGCAGGCTAATATAGCTGTCCTAGGACCCAAAGATACGCAGGTGAAATTTTAGAGGGTTCAACAGATTTTTCGCTGGCTATGTTTATTAGCATGCCTAGCATATAGCAGCATAAAGCGCCTTTCGGATGAGCGAGTGTGGTGGTGCGTGCCCCCGCAGACCCTGGCGGAGGAGCTGGACGCCCGAAACGAGCAGCTGACCTGGCTGAATAAAAACATGCCGCGCATCCTGGCCACCTGGGACCTCACTAGCCAGGAGAGAGAGCACCATGTGTCTCGGCTGAGGGCAATCAACATGAACTGGAGCCATGTATGATTCAAACAAATGCTTTTGTCTGTGTCTTTCATTTTAGTGCAGGTGTGTCAATGGGGATTGAAGTTAGTCTTTCAACAGCACGTAATGTTCGTGGTGCTTTCAGCCTATAGAGTGGTTGAGCATTTTATGGAGTCGTTCCTGAAACATCCGGGTCTTGTGTCGATTTGAAGATCCTGTCTCTCGGTCTAGGTGACGACGGAGCTTCTGGACAAAGTGGGTGAGGTGGAGTCTGAGCTGCAGGGTCACGCCCTCTTCCAGGACAAAATGAACCGCCTAAACAGCTGGATGCTGGTCACGCAACAGACCCTCAGCCTGAGAGGTCCGGAGGAGAGCCAGGTGAAGCCCTCGCTGAAGTGTGATGTCATAAGTCTGTTTCTGGAAGGTGGGCCTTGGTGTTTACTTATGTTGGTGGGGTTCCCCCAGCTCCTGGAGAGCTCCATGAAGGAGCACAGACGAGACCTGGAAGATCTCCTCTCCAGGTCTATCCAGCTCCAGAAACGACAGCAGTTGCTTCCTCAGGAGAAGGTAACTACGCCTCCTCTGACTTGATCTGTGGAAGACCGAACATCTGGCTAAAAGATGTAATACAAAGCATGTTTATGAAGCGGATGTTTTTCATTTTGTGTGTGTTGTATGTTTGCAGAGCAAGGTGGAGCAGTTGGCAGCTGATTGGAAAGTGCTTGATATGAGGGTCCGGGAGATGCAGAAGCCGGTAGCTGAGCAACCCCTCTCAGGTAATCCACAGAGCAAGCAGAAATCAAGAAGTTCATCAAAGAAAGCAGATGAACCATCAGTGTTTCTTCCAGCTGTTGCACATTGTGCATTTGACTCGTATTATGTACTTTCTAACTCGTGTTGGTCTGCGCAGTGCTGGATGATCCAGCTGTGGAGGGGTTGATATTTGGCAGGGTCTGGTGGGATGGCCCGTGTGCTGCATTTACCCCAGTGGCCTTTGTAAGCCTGACTATGTTTTGGCAGCAGTGGTGATGACCAGTCAGCAACTCTTGGCTTCCCAAAGTGCTGAGCGTGTGGCTCCCGCCGACCTCAACGAACGAGCCACCGAGCTTGCCAGTTGGCTGCTGCTCATAGACCAGATACTGAAGTCCAACCTCGCAACCGTGGGAGATGTGGAGGATATCCAGACTACTGCCATGCACCTCGAGGTACGGCCTGAATTGACCTGACCCGACCCGACTGAAGACTGTCATAGTGGCTTCAACTGACTTTCCGAGGTTGAATAACTGATCTAATGACTGTGTCCATGGCATCCAGCAGAGGTGGAAAATACAGGTTGAGGAAGTACAAATCCAGACCAAAGTTTTGTTTAACCAACCACCTGATAAAGAGTCTCAGCCACAGAGGCTGAAACAAAATCTTGGTCTGGATTTATGCTTTCTGGACTCTGGTCACCAGAGGTGGACAGTTAATGTGGTCCAACTGGCCCAAACCTGACGCTGACATGGCTCCCTGTAAATATAGGAGGCTTTTCATCTGGGTTTTGAGATGAATTGCATCAACTTCAGCTTCAAGTACTTAAGGAAAACCCACAAGAGCCTTTCCTGATTTGTGGCATGACTTGACCTGAGTTATGTTGCCCTTTCTGGCTTTATTAAGTGTCTTACACAAAGACGGTGTCGGCAGGTGACGAAGGGCGACCTGGAGCAGAGACACCCTCAGCTAGAGGACATCTTCACCCTGGCCCAGAATATAAAGAACAAAACTTCCAACCTGGATATCCGCACATCCATCACAGAGAAGTGTTAGTGGACTGGGTGGTTCTGAGAGATACTGCTCATATCTTTGCTGTATTTCAGCGATGTGCCCCTTTTGTCTGTACTTAAAGATGAAATACGGAGCATAAAATTTCAAGACTCTTGAAAAGTGCAGTTATAGCCAGTTTCTGACCAGGCCTGTCTGTTTTCCCAGTGGAGAAGGTGCGCAGCCAATGGGATAGCACGCAGCATGGCGTGGAGGCCCGCCTCCAGCAGCTGAATCAAATGATTGGTCATAGCAGCCAATGGGAGGAGCAGAGGAAAGAAGTGGAAGCCTTGATTAGACAGAACGAGGCTCGTCTGCAGAACCTGCTGCAGCCGTCCCGGGAGTCCCTGACCAAACAGCTAAATGACAACAAGGTAAGAGAGGATTGTGGGTAGAGCTTCACTTTCACCCATACCTGGTCTTGGGGAATGCAAGCGGATCTGGCTGCAGTATGTGCACTCCGCCAGTATCAGCCATGTGCGCGCTCTGCCTCTGACGTCACGTGCACGCCGTTTAGAATGGATGCATGTCTGACACCAAATACCAAAATACCAATACAAAAAATGCTTTAGAAATGAGAAGTACTTAATTAATTTTCATATGCAAACACTGTTAATTTGCTACTTTCCTGTGTGATTTCCAAGTTCCAAAAACGAAATCACTGGAGCTCTTTGCATGTCAGCTGCCGATCCCCCTTGCTGAGTATATTTTTGGTCATGGGGGGGGGGGGCTGTGTTTATCCTGCTGGTAATGTGCTCTGAGCCATAAAGTCCCCCCTCCATCCTGGTTCTCTGTAGGCAGCCTTCTACGCTCGAGGGCATAGGGGCCGGATCTGATAGTGTCATTCCTATTGCTTTTCATGAAGGATGTTAAAATGCCCCCCCCAAATTCACCTGTAACAGTGTCTTATTGAGTTATCCACATCTTATGAACCCCTGTGATGTTGATGCAGTACCATTGGTCGCCAGCAGAGGGAACTTAAGTGTCACTTTTATGCCATCTCTGGTTTTGTCATAAAGATGATGATCCATCAACATTTTCCCCAGTGCTCCAATTTTAAATATTATTGTAATGGGGCATAATTCCATTTACAGGTTATGAGGTGGTTTTAGAATAATCATGGGAGGGACAAGCGGGGAGCCTGATTTGTCAAGTGGGGCTAAGATGTGGGGTGTCTCGCAGGCGTTTCTGCAGGACCTGGGCGGCCAGACGGCCGTGGTGTCCTTCAGCGAGCTGTCCTGCAGGCTTCTGTGCGATTACTCGGCGGACGACACCCGGAAGGTGAAGGAGGTGCTGGATGCTCACAGCAAGGCGTGGAACGCCATACTCGGCAGGTAAGAGACCCCCGGGGACTAGCTACATGCCTCACTGCCCGACACGGGTCTGTGTTCCAGGATTGGAACATCTGTCTTCTGCTGTCAGGGTGCCTTACTGTGGAACTTAGACCTTAATTTTAGTCCTTAACTTAAGCCCTTAAATTTTGTCTGTTAACATTGGTTTTTAATGATAAACGACAGGCCACTTAACAGGAAGACACTGTCCTGCTGCCCGGCTCAGGCAGAAGCTCGCTGGTCTACATCTGATGGGTCATGGTTCTGGGGTGAATTGGCCTTTTCACTGACCTCTTACCGGGCGAATTGATTGTTTACTTACTGGGCCCTTCTCTAGGAGGGCGGTGTCTGGGTCAGCAGGTTAAGCCTCTGCCTCTGATCGGAAACTCGTTGCTTTGACTCCCAACCTCAGCAGAATAGTTACATCTCTGCTGGGGCCTTGAATATGACTGTCTGGGGGACCTCCAGGGCCAGGTTGAGAAACACCGGTTTAGGCGAGCATTTTTCTGTAATTCAGTTATTTTATTTTAATGCTAATGAATGTACTTGATACTCCCACTAGGGCCAGTGACCGGCAGGTGGCACTAGAGGGTGAGCTGAAGGATCTGCAGGGCTCCCTCATGGAGCTGGAGAGATTCCTGAAGTGGCTGCAAGAGGCGGAGACCACGGCCAATGTGCTGGCCGACGCCTCCCAGAGAGAAGACCTCTCACAGGACTCCGCCTCCATCAAGGAACTGAGAGGGCAGCTGGAGGTAGGTCACTCCCTACGGGGACGGGGCAAGTGGCTGCTGCACCTAAAGGCTACTGTTGATGGGCGGTTATAAATTTGCAATGTTTTGGCCAGGAACCCCAAAATACATGCCAGTTTGAGGCTCCTTTTTTGCAGGGGTGGCAAATTGGGGGGCGGGCTAGGGGTGAGGATGGGGGCGGGGCAACCCGTGCTTACTGTGCTTTAAACATCTGGATTTGACTCCAGATTCCATGGCCCTCCTGATGGTCCCCCTGCTGAGCTGGTGACCAATGTGGATGTCAGCCGGTCTGTTTATTTTTTCTAACATTTGTCTGCCAGAGATTTTTTAGGAAAAAATGACGCTTTGGAATGGGCCATTTCAGGAAGTCCGTATGCATAGGGGCTAGAAAAACAGTTAATGTCAGTTCGGGGGGGGGGGGGGGGGGGGGCGCGGGGGGGGGGGGGGGGGGGGGGGGGGGGGGGGGGGGGGGGGGG
>JAODJX010000041.1:19825226-19841180 GCA_026776945.1 Isichthys henryi
CCGCTCTTTTTTATTTACCTTTTTGGTTTTGTGACTGGGCCCTCCACTCGGGTTACACATCCTATTTTCCCCCCCCCCCCCCCCCCCCCCCCCGATTGTGCATTCTGGCAGACGGTAACAGCGTCGTTTAGTCGTCCGTTTGTCCCTTGCGCATTCCGGCGTGTGTCACCCATATCCTGCGCCACTCTTCAGTGCGTCGTCACCTCGTTTAAACCTAATCGTCACGCCTGTCTGACACCGCAAACCTGTGTGCGTCGCAGTGGCGGATTCTCTGGGATAATCAGGACGAAACAGAACATCCTGCTGTATTAGCCAGTTTCTGTGTCTCAGAGGTGTGTGTGTGTGGGGGGGACAGATTTTATCCCCCGGCTCAGACAGTCACTTAGTAGTCTGTTCGGTGTGACAGAGAATGGATGTTCCATTTTTTTATTCCAAAACCCCCTCAAATAATTAAGCATTTCTAATTCTGAAATATTCCTGTTCTATTCACAGCCTCTGTACAGCTACCGTGGCAACGGGCCGTGTCCCAGAATAAGGTTCCATACTATATCAAGTAAGTCGTCATTTTTTTGTTGTTTTCTCAGCTGAATATGGAAATTGACAAAAGAGCGTAAAAGAGGCGGTTAGCTTTCTGCACGCCTGTGGCAGCGTAAATGTTTTTGCATTTCTTGCATCCCTTCAACTGCTGCCTGTGGTGGAGCACAGGGAAAGTGAGCCTTTGATGGGTCTTGGGACTAAATGTTATGTGAAGCTGTGTGTGCGCGTGCTCGCTCGCTCGCGGTCGCATCTGTCTGCATGCTACATGTAACCATATGGTCCTGGGTTCTACTTCTCCCCAAACACGTGGCCTCGTACCTTCAGGTGTTCAGAAGCCAGTTTTACCTGCATCCATTTATACAGGCTAGTCTAGGTAACTAATCACCACCCATCCTGCTTTATATGTTTGTCATGCTGTGAAAGTGTGTGTATCCTGTTAGTCATTTAATTTACTTTCTATATTATTCAGCCTCTGTAGAGTTGTTAACAAGATGCAAGTACATGAACGCCATCTTCACATTGATATGTGTGTTTAAGAGGCACCGTTTCAGCACATGAAATTAAATTCTCCCAACTAATACCCTGTGACTGGGACTGAGTCCTCCTGTCCACTAGAGGGAAGCACCTTTTTGTACTTCTGGTAGTTGGCATGTCCAGATTTTTTTTGGGCTTCTGTGTTCATGTTCAAGCATGCAGAATATGAAATATTTTCAAGACACAAAACCTTTTTAAAAGTCTTTAGATCTAAATAAACTGTTTTTTGTGAGGTTACCATCCTGAGTTCCTGATTCTGGAATTGACTGCTGCCTGTCCCTGTTGTACTTTCGCCTCAGGCCATGTCTGTCTGCTCTCCTGCCATTCAGCACGGGCCTGTGTTTCTGTTCTTAGCTTCCAGCATCTCATGCCATCCAGGCAGGTGTCTGTTTGCTTACAGTGATGTCTCTCCTGTGGAGCTGAGGGTATTTCAGCACTTTTTATAGACAGAATATTGAGTGTTTTACCCAAGGCAGCGCTGTAAATCACTAGGTAAAGTTCCAAGACAGAATATCAATTTCCACATAATCAGTAATGTGCATCCATGCATTAGTAAGGAGATTTTTTTTGTGAATACTGAGTGGTTGGGGGTGTTACTTGAGTATATACTAACATTTTTGCTCCAAGAAATGGTGTTTTGCCCATTATGATTGATTGTATCAGTATGTTTACTTTCATGTGTTGATAACCATCTGGCAAACGGTTTAGGTGTATGGATCATGGTTAGTCTGGTTCTGAATATGGATGATTAGTTACTGATCTGGCCGGTTGCTCTTAGGTCTGGTACTGTGGGGTGACATGATGAGCACACAGGCTACTTTACGCTCCTGCCTGGCTGATATTCAGTCATCTTAGCGCATTCTAGGAATTTTATTTAAATTGGTATTAGAGTGATAGTGAAATGATATGAAATGATGCTTTATCTACCTTATGCATCTGAGTGCACGTACATTCTAATGCGTCTATTCACATATCCCATCATGCCCTCCTTTGAGACGCACACATCTGTACAGTTTAGAGTGAATCTTGGGGTCTGAGCGCAGAGCGTCAGGCCATTTATCCGGAGCCACTAGATTTGGGGATTAAGGGCCTCGATCTAGAGCCTACCGGACATGTGACTAATCTGCCGATGCCGGGGCTCCAGCCAGCGACCTTCTGATCACAGGCACCACTGAGCGACACACTGTCCCAGAGCGGTGAGACTTACAGCAGGTGTCCGTGTCAGATGAAGCCTCAGAGGTAACCTTGTTCTTGCCCTGAGGGCAGTTTAGCTGGGGTGACACTTTTTGGAGTGTTTCTCCGGCCCACCTGGAGATGATAGTTTTTAACACTTAGTCAGCCGTGAGAAAAACACCCAGGCTTCTTCAAGGAGTGCACGCTGGTAAACAAAAGGATCTTGATGTCTATATTGTAATTAAACTATGAAGTGTGTGAGTCTGTGTGCGGGTTTCTGTAATTACTTTGTGGGGACCAGATTTCCCCACAGTGTAATGCAAACCCCACAAAGATAACCTAAATTTTTTTAAAAATCTGTGACTGCAATCAAAAAACAAAAAATGCCAAAAGTCTTGTATTTTATTTGGATACTTATGGTTAAGGTTAAGGCTGGGTAGGGGTTAAGGTTGTCATTGTTGGGATTAGAGTTTTGTCTATAGAAATGAATGGAGAGTCCCCACAACGATGATGTTGTGAACTTTGCTGAGATGTGTGTTGTAAATGAGTTTCCTTCTCTTTGTGGAGGAACGTGGCCTGGGAGAGAATGGACGTTACTCTGTTTGTGATTGCACGGCCATAATTTAAATACAGCTCTCCTAATTTAAAGGATTGGAGATCTTACTTAGTCGCCGTCTCAGGGATGTGTGCAATCGAGCGTCTCATTTGTATTCATGAGTATACTGATATGCAAATTGGCTTATGTATTGTATCTCTGCCATCTGCGGCATTGTGGGTAATGACTCTGCCTGTTATTGATGTTTATATTGATACACAAATAGACTTACCATTTCATCCGTTCAGTCTCGTGTCTTGACTTCTCGAAAGGATTATCTAAAGGCTATTATCTTTTTTTAAATGCTTCATCATACTTGAAAAGGTTAAGTGTAATACTTTCAGAATCTAATGTATTCTGTTGTCCTTTTGCTTTTTAATGGAGTTTTCAGAGCCAGGAACATCTTGATAAGTACAATAAAAATACCCACCCCTGCATGGTAGGATCTTGGGGAGTGTGGGGGGGGGGGGCGGCGGTGTCACTTGGCTTCCACAGCTCTTATCCTCATTTAAAGTGCCGCTGTGATTGAGCAGAAATACCTGCTTCATAATCAGCCCTCACACATCTGTGTGTTTGGGGGTTACTGTGTTGGGAAGGGGACTCTTCAAAAGCCAAATCAATCACGGGTGTCTCCTGGTGGCAGCTGTGGGGGGTAATATCCTCTGTCCCCCTCCCTCAGTGCAGAGGGATACAAGGAGAAGAGACCAGTATTTCAGAACCACAATTTTTCTTTTTAGCTGCCTAGTTCAGTGTGCCCCAATGCATTCTTTGGTTACGCACTCGGTCCATGTTTTTGCTCCTCCTCAGTTCCCTGCCAGATAGTCCACATGCGAGAGCTAGGAAGGAGCAAAAATGTGGACTGTCGGTGGGTTCCTGAGGACCGGATTAGGAAACTATATAATGTGCGATGATGTATATTCTGTTTTATGGCTCACGATTTAGGCCTCTGTGCCTGTGATTGGAAGGGTATTGGTTTGAGTCCCACGCTCAGCAGCGTAGCCACATTGTCCATGGGCTCTTGACCAAGATCGGTGGCAATCAGACCCCAAACTTCACTCTCTCCTCTAGGGGTGTGTTTGTCTTTTACCAAAAGAACACATAATTGCCACATTCCAATGTCCCTGTTCTCATATTTGTACAAATGCCAAATGAAAATCCTTCATTTAATTGAAATACATCTCCTGATGTTTGAACGTGTGGCTGGCAGTCTGACACGCTGAAGTAATCACCACTGTACCTCAAACGTGGCAGACAGTAAGCAGGGGAAACATAATTTGTGTTTGGTGATGAGAGGTCGTGTGGAGACAATGGCTCCGCGGGGGGATTTCGGGACGAGTGAGGAGCCGCCGTGCACTGGGCACTTCAGCCGGATCATGTGGGCATGAGACCAAATCGAAAGGATACATTTGCATAGATGGAACAGTGTGAGAGTGTGTGATGACACAGGACATACCACAGTGCTGTTTGCAGCGCTGCCCCATGTTGTTGTGGGGGGGGTTGGTTTCCAGATGAGCTTGTTAGCAAGTTTGTCAACGAGTGATTCATCTTCCCTTTTGATGTCTGTCTTGTTTTTCCAGCCACCAGACTCAGACGACTTGTTGGGATCATCCGAAGATGACGGAGCTGTTTCACTCCCTGGGTACGACGGCAGCACGCACTCCTCCACCCAGTCTTCCATTAGGGGCTAAAACTTCTGAAGACCCGAAAAGCTTGACATCCCATGTACCAGTTTAGAAGCTGACAGCTTCACGAATACAATCACGCGTCAGATTCCATCTGCGAAATTAGTCATTAAGTCATCTCGTTGTGCGAATATCATAGTGTAATTACACAATTCTAGAAGATACACCCTACTACACACCTAGGTTACAGTAAGCTGTAAGTAGAAAGAGTACACTCTAATGATATAAGTATAGTATAGTACTGTCTAAAGTAACAGAAGTACAGTATAGTAAATAACTATAACTAGTTTATGTATTATGTACTGTACATAATTGTATGTGCTATATTTTTATATGACCGGTAGAGCAGCAGGTTCACTTATACCAGCATCACCACAAACACGTGACTAATGTTCCAATGGCTACGACGTCACTAGGCGATGGGAATTTTTCATCTCCATTGTAATATTATGGGACCACCATCGTATATGCAGTCTGTCGCAGAGGGAAACGTTATGTGGCACACGATTGTACTGAGCAAACCCTTGTGGAGTTGGGGGCGGAGTCTAAGCCAGCGATCAAGTATGTTGAAAGTAGCTGTTGAATCGGACGTCAATGCCGCCAGTCCCTGGGGACCGCAAAGGAACCTTCCAGGTCCTGGGATTGTGAGGGCTGATGCATGTTCAGTGACGTCCCCGTCACGTTCGTTTCTAGGTTGCAGCGTTTGCACGTTCCGGGGTGGAAATGCTATTTTTTGCCTTTTTTTGTTCTTTCCAGCCCAGGCACAGTTATGTTTTTGCTCATCACAAAAGTGGTGCCCTAACTGTCTGTTTAGTTCGTCGGCAGTGAGGGGAAGGCGGTAAAGCTGTAGAACCAATTAACGGTGGCGTTGTAACTCTTTGGACGACAACACTTGTTATTCTACACACCTGCTGTTTGACCTTCTGCGGGAAAGTGTTGAGCGTGCCGGCACCACCTGGTGGTAGGAGCGCTCCCAAAGATGCAAGGCTGACCCCTGGGTGTGGCCGGCTGCTTTGGGGTTGCGGTGAGGTGGGGGTGGGTGAGTGCAGGGTGATTGCCAGGTGAGGCGTGGAGATTTTTGTGCTGTCACCAGCTGTAGCTAATTAGAGGTTTATCCCTTTCATCTGAGGCAGATGGCAGATCAAGCCTAGTTTTATTCAAGTGAAACTAATTAAGCTCCTAGTTGGCTCAGCCTCTGGAAGGTGATGTCACGCAGCTCGATGGTACGGACCATGTGATATGAACGCATCATCTGCCGAACGTAACTTTGCCACAGTGTTGGGCTTTACAACCTGGCCACCCACCTCATAAGTGCCTCCTACTGGCCGGCCTGCAGAATCTACGGCTCATGATGCCGACCCTCCCATCTGCAATGTGACCCCTTCTGTGTACTAAGCATTCGACCGGATCAGTAGCGCCTCTAAAGAGAGCTTCATACTGCTGAGCCTGGACAATGGCTTTGTAATCACAAACACTGGGGCTCGTTTTTAAACTCGTCCTGACGGGAATAGCCATGCATAGTCTTCAGTCGCACTCCCTAGCTTAAAAAGGGCTGTGGATTCTTTGTCTTTCTGTACACAAAATGAAAGAGACATATTCCTGGCTTCTATGTGTATGTGGGGTGACAGTCTGACAGAACTGTTAGTGACTGGCTTCAAGCAGAGATCTCGATGGATAATGGCATTATTATGGAGTGTACAGGACGTGTCTGAATGGACCACCTGGCTGGGGAGTGTCTGCATCTATAGAGAAGAGGGAGGGAGGGAGTGGTCCAGCGGTCTGCATTGCTCTGTAGGACACCCCCTGCAAAAGCCTCTGAAACTGCAAAACTTTATAGACATAAAACAGTGTTTAGAGGTCTATGCTGGTCAGGTTACTGTACATAATATCCAGGGAATAATACAGGGGGGGGGGCTGAATGAATTCTGTAAATTCAGGTCACCTGACATGGGAATGTCATTTGTATCTGCAGGAACTACCAAACTGAAAAGTGTGTGTTGCTCTTCCAGTGTCTAGAGGCCTGAAATCCCCACTGTGCTTTATTTTTTTTCTTTAAATTTTTTTTTTTTTTTTTTAATGTGTAGGTGACCTAAACAACGTTCGCTTCTCCGCCTACCGGACGGCCATGAAGATTCGGCGGCTCCAGAAGGCCCTATGCTGTAAGTGCTGTAACCATCCTGTCCCCACATCAGTTAAAGTCACCACCCCCCCTTCCTCTTCCACTTCTGTCTGGGAAAGTGATGAAGCGCTGAGGTGACGTTAGCACTCAGTGATATATTTGTTTAACGAGCCGTCTTACTGATGCTTTAATTAGGCTGTTCGCTTTACCTTCTGTGGTTCTAGCCTCCCGTGTTTCTGCTGTGCTAATGGACATCATGTTCAATTCGGTCAGTCGTGTTCCATTATGTGCATAACGGAAACGCTTAGAACAAATGTTTGGTTTTCAGAATCGGGTTGTGGTCGGCTGTGATAGGACCCCCTCCCTTTACAATGGAAATACTGCCTCTCTGCAGCAATGTATATGCTGAGTTTAAGTGCACAGAATCTGGAGCTCCACATCAAAACGCTTGAACATGGCCGTGCCCTGTTGCCGGGTGACCGCCGCTCTGCGGGCGTTTCCTATACTGTATGCTCATAAAGGTTAATGGAACCACCGCCACGTTTGACGACTGATGGAAAATTAGACAGGCAGCGAGTCGCGTCGCAGTAAGGCTGAGCGTAGACTAGGTGATTAGTTATGGGGGGGCGGGATGAATCAGAGAGCATTACACTAAGCGCTCTACAGGATTATGGCGTTCAGACGCGTCTATGAAGAAAGCAGCTACTTCCTGACTTTCCCTGCTGTTTTTCTCACGGAAGAAGCTTCCTGACATAGCTGCAACTCGAGGCCATTGGGGAAGAGACAGGGTCTGGATCCAGACAGAGGGGATGCTGCGTTTTTGTCCATTCTTCATGCCAGCATGGGCTTCTCAAGAGTAGTGCATGTCATGACAACGCCTCACTATGTTTCTTTTAGGTGTCTTGCAGTTTTAACGGGGCGGCATTTGACCAACTCTGTAGAATTTAGGCACAGCCCTGATTTAACATACCTGATGCAGATAATCAGGCCCTTCAGTAGCGTCTCAGTATTAGACCCAACATAAGTTCAACATTGCTGACTTTAGTACAGAGATGCTGCTGAAGGGCCTGATTAACTGTATCAGGTGCATTAAATTGGGGCTGCATCTAAACTTCAGTGTGGTAGATCTCCAGGAGCAGGGTTGGGCAGCCCTGACTTAGAGAGTTTGTACCCTATGCCTATGATCGGAAGTTTGCCAGTTCGAATTCCACGACTGGCAGATTGATTTCAATGAATTGCCCTGGAGAGAGACCCTTAACTCCTAATTGCTGCAGGGACAGGGTCACCCTGCTCTTTCACTTGTTACCTTGCTTTGAACAAGCATCTGCTGAATAAGTAAATTATCTTTCCCTCCCAAGTATGGGTCTTATTTCTCTGTAAAGCACCCTAACTTTTCTCTGTTGGGCGCCTTGAATTGCATGAATGGTGCTATACGAGTAAACGTGACTTATGAGAGATTTTATTGACAAGCATCACCCTGGGTAATGTAGGCTTGCATGGACAGTCAGCCGTTGTTGTTTTGCCTGTGTAAGTCGCTCACCCCCCACTCAGCTCTGTGAAATACCCAGACGAGAATCCCATTTAACAGCTAATTAGGTTAGGCCTCCTCTGTTGCCTGGTGCTTTGTAAATCAGGTCGACCCTGCCTCGTCCTCAAACGGACTCACTCGCCCTCCGATGGGCGCAGCTTTCACGGCCAGGAAGATAGAGGTAGAATATTGTGGATCTGTCTGTTTATATTCAGTTAAGCTGTTACCATGATTTAGCTATTCAGCTGCTGAACCATCACACTTCCAATCCAATACACCCAGTGTTAGTATTCCCCCAGAGCGACTGACCTCAGATCAGTATGATCATTAACCTTATAAGCAATAAGGTGAACACTCAGAGCAGGCCAGGCTGACGCAGAGTCCGCTAAGCATGCCGGCTGCCCAGGTGAGTTTGCTTGGCCCACTCAGCCATGGATGCAACTTCATTAAATCCACAGCTAATCCTTCAGCACGAGGTTACGTCTTTCAAGCACTCGTAGTGTCAATTAGCGACCAGCAATCGGCCAATTAGGATGCAGAGGCGGGCCTGGTCATCACCTCTGTCCAATTAAAAAGAAGGAAAGACAAACATCGAAGTGACATAGGGAACGCTGCTCAGTAATTCCTGCTCTGCTCGCTCGCACTGGTGTGAGGGTAATTAATTGGCACCCAAACAGCGAGAGGGTGAACAGGATAAGGGTCTGGGGGCCAGTGAGTGCTGGTCTAGATGGGCTGCCAGTCGCCACCTGTAGTCCTGCCCCCCCTCTTCTGTCTATTGATGTGCATGTACATAATGGCTGTATTCTCTTCTGTGGTTTTTTGACTCTGGAAAAAATTGGGAGCCATTATCTGAGCTTCTAGATGACAGAGAAGGTCCCACCAAAGGTGTGATGTGAGGCTTGGCCAGGTGGAGGCGTCGTCTCTCCTATCTCACACAAATTCTGTCTTGATCTCCTTTTATAAAACACATATACATATAGAGGTGAGAGTGAAGCTTGGGTTCCGAGCACGGGGTCACCTGTTTTTGCAGCTACCCTGGAGTTTAAGGACCTTCTGATCGCAGGCAGAACCTTAACCCTCCGATCCACCGTGTTGTCATGCTGCATAGTCTTTCTCAAAGACGTAAACATGGACAAGTGTATCACTGTAGCCTTGCGATGCCCAAATATGGAGATAATTATTTGCACCGTCTTATTGTAAATGTGCAAGGAGCTGTCTGTGATGTGCGAGACGTCACGTTCCTCAGGGGAAAGTAGGACCAGAATGCTGATGATCTTGAGCTCGTCCTGCTATTCTGTGAGATGCTGCAGTGGTACAGTACTGGTTTTCTAGATGGACTCTCAGCCAAATTGTTCTTGGAAGGTGCTTGTGCTGTTGTACCCTCAAATAAAGCCCTGTTGACCTACCAAGTTGGAGTAAAGTATGATCTTGGTGTGGTTGGAATCCTCAAAGCCCACATACACATGATTCTGGGCCCTCCCTTTTCCTCAGTGGATTTGCTGGAGCTGAGTGTGGCCCAGGAAGTGTTCGACCAGCACCAATTGGCTCAGAACAACCAGCTCCTCAACGTCCCCGATGTCATCAACTGCTTGACCACTATGTACGATGGGCTGGAGCAGAAGCACAAGGACCTGGTCAACGTGCCTCTCTGCGTGGACATGTGTCTCAACTGGCTGCTCAACGTCTATGACACGTAGGTGTCTCGTCCAGCTCGTTCCGATGCTGTATGGTTTAAGTCCCACTCTAGGAAAGGTTGGTTGGAGAAGACGATCAAACAGATCTCATCTTTCCTCACTCTCTCTGAATGTGACTTTGACTTCTGTCTGTACTAGCACTAGGAATAGCATTAACTGTAAATTGCTCTGGTCAACCCATTTAACAAAAGACTCTGAGTCTGGAATAAACCAAGATCTCGTGTTGATGGCACTACTGTGAATTACTCATTTCTGTGAAGGATTCTCTGAGTGTTTGGTTGATGAATGGCTTCTGTTGATCACTTGGAGGTTCTGTTTTGGCTGCCCTAATAGAAGGTCTCCCCCTAGTGGTCGGAGTGGGAGGATTCGTGCGCTGTCCATGAAGATCGGGCTGCTTTCGCTCTGCAAGGGACACCTTGAAGAAAAATACAAATGTAAGCAGTACCTGTGCTAATCTCCCGACCCAAACAGAACCTCAGCCAGCTAGGTCGCCAGCTGGTTGTAGCTGGTCTTCGACACTTTTAGCAGGTCACTTGAAGGTGTCGATCATTCCCAGTGTGCTTGATTGTATCACGCCGAGTTAGGAGGCATCGTCCTTCATTATCGACAGACGATTAGGGACGCTTCGCAGATTAACTGTGTTCCTGACAGCTCCCGGAGACATTAGATTGACAGACCACGTTTGGGGGGCATGGCAGAGGGAGGGGTTCACAGCGCCAACTGCTTGCACCGGGAGAATCCAGCTGCTTTATAAGCCTTGTGGAGTGAGCGGTGATTTACCTGTGCATGCAGCTCGCTCAAGGAACGCATCGCAGCAGGGAAGCGTGTCGTGATTTAACATCGTACCACGACGTGCTGGAGGGTGCGTTATGCGGATCAAAGTCATCGTCCTCGGGCTCAATTGGGAGCTGCATCCTGTCATCACGGCGTGTTTGCTAGATGATTGCCTTTCGACAGTGTGGGGGCTTAAATGGCCTGACCGTGGGGAGCGTTTTTATGCCGACAGGAACGCTCGCTACCGTAGCGACTCGCATATTCTCAATCTCGATCACTCCAGAGATCCCAGACAGCGTGTCTTGGACTCGGAGGAAATTTATTGCCTTTTTCTCAGGTGGACGCCCATCTGTGCTGCTTTTTCTGGGCGGGGGGGGTCGGGGTGGGCCAGCACCTGACAAGTGAATACAGCATAAGGGCCAGAAAGGCTGATTGTGTCTCTGAAATGCTAAATTAGTCCCGTTAGTGTGCAGAACAAAGACGGCATTAGCATTAAAATGGCTGCCTGTTTTCATTTTATTTCGGCGACCTGCTTGCTTATGATGAAAGGAGTTTTTTACGCAAGCCCTGCACCGACCCATCGTGTGGTTCTGGGTCCCAGGTCCAGCCAGATGCAGTTGAGCTTCCTCCTCTAGCTCCTACTAGTTAATTTAAAACCGTTGGCTGGAAAAGCCCATCACTGTCCCAGCCTGCTGTGACTGTGAAGGGGCCCATCTGTAATACTGGACTGGCTTGACTTATAATTAAACGGTCCGTTAATCGCCTATTGGCTAGGGATCATCCAGGAACCTGTCAAGGTAGTATGGAGTCCATCCGTTTCTTAACACGACCGTAGATACTGGCTGGACTGGTGTGGTTTGGTCCGCAGTGGTGCCCTCCAGTAGACCAGCTCAACGTGTAGTTTGACTGTTCTGGTGAAACGTCTCAGCCAACGTAAACTGCATCTAAGGGTCACCGAGAAAACGCAGGTTATTTTCAAGGGCGTAGACCTCATCTGTGCCTCCTCCCCCTGTATCCCCCGCAGACCTCTGCTCCCAGGTGGCGTCCTCAGCAGGCACCTGTGACCAGCGCCAGCTGGGGCTCCTGCTCCATGACGCCATCCAGGTGCCACGGCAGCTGGGAGAGGTAGCGGCCTTCGGGGGGAGCAACATCGAGCCCAGCGTCCGCAGCTGTTTCCAGCACGTACGTGGAACGCCAGGCCATTTGTACCGCAGATAATCCCGCCTCGCTTTGTTGTGTTCTCCCAAAAAGAACTTACCAGAGGAAGCGACTGTTGTTCTTTTCAGAAGTCATACTCTTATTTGTTGCTTAATTACTTCTATAAATCTTTGTCAGCTCATTAAATGTGATTTTTCTCTTGTATAATTGAGGCTAGTTTCTGCATATCCAACCCCCCCCCCCCCACCATCGAGGAAAAAAAAATAAATGCACACACACAGCCATATGCAGAATCATGGAGTCCTGCCCTTGGTAATGGGTAACAGCTTTATCTGTTGGTTTCCAGACAGCAGTTTAAAATTTTTTTTTATAGAAATTCCAGAGCCCCTAGAGGACTGTGGTATGGCTGCCGGAGATTTTGCCCTCAACTTGATGCCGTGTCCATCCCTCAGGTCACCAGCAGGGCGGAGCTGGAGCCCCAGCAGTTCGTGGACTGGATGCGCCTGGAGCCGCAGTCCATGGTGTGGTTGCCCGTGCTGCACCGTGTGGCGGCAGCCGAAACGGCCAAGCACCAGGCCAAGTGCAACATCTGCAAGGAGTGCCCCATTGTGGGCTTCAGGTACAGTGAGGAACCCACCACCTGTGGAGGATCTGGGGGATCCCGCAGAGGGGGGGCGATCCTGCCGTGGAAGGTCCGGGGGGCGGCGATCCTGGAAATGGCTGACCGCATTATAGGGGCCCAGGAATGGGACGACCCCACCATGGGGATCTGGGAAAGAGGGGTCTGTCATGGGGGCCCAGCATGGGGGTGTTCTGTCATGGCAGATCAGGCAGGCAGTGGGTACTGTGTTCATAGTGGGTGCTGTGCCCTAGGGGTAGATTTTGCTCCCCTCTGCTTTGGTTAAATGTGAAAGTACTTAGAAAAGCCATGGAGATGCTAAGGGAAGGTAATCATCTAAATGTCAGTGATGACAGCTTCGTTTTTAAGCAATTACCCTTTGTGAACTGGCATGCAGATGAAGGAGAACCTTTACGTGGCTCAGCCCGCCATCACAACGTTTAGGTTACTACTTCCCAGCTCCGCTCGTCCTGACCTATCGCTTCTTTTATCCTCTCGGCTGTTTGTCCTGGACTGAGCGCCCCCTAGGGTTTGAAGTGGGACCCCCAGCATACCGTGAATAGACTGCAATGCCCTTTGTGTCGTTTTCTCGCGTCGTAGTGGGACGCAATGAACCGGCGGACAGGAGCTGACCGGCATCAGTGATGTGTTTCTTATTCCTGATGGTTTGCGTTGACTGTGGCCACCTGGTGTGATCACATGGCACACAGACAGGACAGGAATCTGAAAGCGGAAAGCCAGGAAGGAGCCAGCATGCGATTTTGAAACCAAGTGTCTATCTGCAGGTACCGCAGCCTGAAGCACTTCAACTACGACGTGTGTCAGAGCTGCTTCTTCTCCGGCCGCACGGCTAAGGGCCACAAGCTGAACTACCCTATGGTGGAGTACTGCACCCCGGTGAGTCTTCCCAGCAGTTGTCCCTGCAGAGTCTGACCATAACAAAACTCAGAGGTGGATGAGAACTGTAAGCAAGAGTTTTTTCTTTGTTATGTAGATTTGTTGATGGGCCCTGCAATGTCCGATACATCCTTGCTTAGCTTGCTTGAAATTTGCCCGTCCAATGCACAATCCCCTAGGAGCACAGAACCTGTAGCATCATCTGGCTGTCTGTCCACCTCATAAATCGAGGGTGGAAGCCTTCCCCTTGGGGGCTTCCACTCCATGCTGCCCCCACCCCTTTGAGATTCTGGCTTTGAAAGACGAGGGTGTGCTCGTTTTTAATGAAACGCCCATTTCCCCGTGGGCCTCTGCGAGAAGCTCTCAACGTGCGGGAGAGCAGGGTACAGGAATATAGCGGTGGAATGGGGGGCAGGGTGGGTGTTGGCGGAGCTGTTGTCAGGGCAGCATTTACTGGTTTGGGAACGGCTGCCATTAAATAGGAGAAACATTCATCTTGCCCAGTGGTGGTTAGAAGGCAGTGCAGGCCATACCACGGAAGCATCAAGGATGGATGGATGGACAGATGGAAGGATGAGCAGGTTATAGATGGAAGCTCAAATTAATGGATCGGGGAGGCTCAATCAATTTTTTCTCCTTTGGGGAACTGGGGCCAAAGAGTGCCTAGGCGTTTGAATTTAACAGGAAGGGTCTGTCTCTTAGACCACCTCTGGCGAGGATATGCGCGACTTCACCAAGGTCCTGAAGAATAAGTTCAGATCGAAGAAATACTTCGCAAAGCACCCCCGTCTGGGCTACCTGCCAGTCCAGTCAGTCCTGGAGGGCGACAACATGGAGACGTAAGTGTTGCAATTCCACCCTCCCGCCACTTATGGTCATCTGACCTTTAATGCTTGGTAAATTTTGACCACATTTTTGCTCTTTAGTTTGAACTTTAATAGTCTGAATCACTAAGGTGGATTTGTTGTTTTATTTTTTTCCTTGGTTTGTTTTGGACCAGCCTAGATAAATCTAGATGCCCTGTAAACTATTTTGTGGCTAGGGCTTGGTTTGTCCACTGGAAAAATGTGCTGTGCTTTTTCCCTGTCGGGGAGCCTCACAGGTTAGAGTGGCCACAATGGCCTACGCTGGCCGGGGTACCATTTAGCATGATGGTAGCCAGGCTGGGGGTGGAGCTTGGCCTCACCAGGCTAATGATTTTTCCAATCAGAAAATATGGTGTCGTGTCCTCATGGAAACCACCTCTACGCCTTTCACGCTTCTGGATCCGTAACAGTCAGGTGACAGGGAGGGGAGGTTGTGTTATGGGAGCAGGCAGTTTGGAAGGGGTGAGCCGGGCTGTTATCTTGGTGACAATTGAAGCATTAGCATGTGAGCTCACGGAGTGTTTTTCTCTATGCCATTCAAGATTATGTGACTGATCATACGAGTTATGGAGGGGCCCACCCCTTTGTGATCAGGGCAGCGCTGAATGAGTTCAAGGAAGTTCTAATCCTGTCACTATGTAGTACAGGCTGAACGTGAATTCCTCATCATTTCTCTCCTCTTCCTCTCTATTGTAAGCCATACACTTTAGATGTCGGTGTGTTGAGGTTGTGCTTGAAGTAGAGACTTCAGTGATGTTCTGGAGCCGCACTTAGTCTGTCTCTCTGTCTCCTGGATCTCCTTTCACACCTTGTCTGAAGGTCCCTGCCATGAGGAACAGTCTCGCCCCCAAACAAGATGGCTATGCTCCATCACCTCCATCTTCTCAGAACCATCCTCAAAATAATAAATAAGATTTCCTTTCAAGTCTATATTTAAGGTCATTGAAATTCATAAGCAGATTAAATCCTTGTTCGGCCCAAAAATTCATTTGACTTTTATTTCAAGATTAGAAAGTGTGGCGTGGAGCTGGAATTGGTCTGTGACCACGTTCTAATTATTACAGCAACTCCTCTGAGCTTCTCGCCAGTCATCTATTTGTAACTTCAAAGTGCATTGATAATTCGCTCTCAGCCGGTCCAGTTCTTGTCACCGCAGCTGTTCCAGGCACGTTCCATAAGAACATAAGAAATTTACAAACGAGAGGAAGCCATTCAGCCCAGCAAGCTCGTTTGGGGAGAACTTAACTAATAGCTGAGAGTTGTTGTTAAAATCTTATCTAGCTCTGATTTAAAGGAACCCAGGGTTTTAGCTTGCGCTACACTAGCTGGTAGCTAATGTAAAGTGCTTCCTTAAATTCAATTTAAAATGGTCTCCCAGCCATAAATCGAGATGCCTCGCTGGCAAACTATTTTGTGGATAGGCCTTGGTTTGTTCACTGGAAAAATGTGCTGTGCTTTTTTGTGTACATTCATGATTGTCATTATTTTCACCTGCCGCCACAGGTGTGGCCAGGCGCTCGCCAAATGCCCTCGTGAGCGCCCCCTATTGGTTGCCCCCATCTTGTGAGGGTGTATTTGTTCCAAGCCCCAAAGCTGTGATTGTTGCTTCCACCAAGCTCTGAGTGAAGTGGTCCTAAAGTTCCGTGGTGTTCCCTTCTCCCCGCCCCCCCATACCACCGTTTGTCCCAACACCCCGTTAACCAGTTACATATTTGACCCGAGCAGGAATGGTGGGGGTTTTGGGGGGGGGGGGGGGGGGGGGGGGGGGGGGGGGGGGG
>JAODJX010000041.1:19877418-19900409 GCA_026776945.1 Isichthys henryi
CCCCCCCCCCCCCCCCCCCCCCCCCCCGCCCCCCCCCCCCCCCCCCCCCCCCCCCCCCCCCCCCCCCCCCCCCCCCAAGGAGCTCTGCCTCTGCTATCGAGGGTGTACAGGTTGAGCCCCTAGGTTATTGACCAAATTGTCTTTGCGTATCGTTCACCTCAAAACAATCTCCCCATATCCCATCCCCCGTGCAAATCCCCATGTCCCACAGATCTGTTCACCGGTCCGAAGACATTTTTCACACCAACAAAAAATAATGCTGAAAAATAACATATTTTAGAAAAATTATCTCATTTGTTTAGTTTGTCTATAGAGACACAAGGCACCGGGAATGTGAAATTTTGATAATATAGTTATTCACTCGGTCATTCGGGAGAGGAGATCATTTATCTTCATTTAATTAAATTGATTTTTATCTGATGGTGTATTATTACCTGCCAACAGATGTTATGTCTCATACCTCAGGGTATGTACTTTTATTTCAGTAGAAGAATTGACTTCTAAAACCTAAATGGGTTCCCTCTATGCTCATTATAACTTCTTAGTAAAATATATTTTATTTACAAATAAATACATTTTTTCATTTTCGTCTTTGTAGAGAACCCTAAAAAACAAAGATTTTACAAGAACAGGATTAAACATTACAATCACATTACAGCAGTTATCTTATGAGGGCAATGGAGGAAGGGTGATAAAAGACTTCCAGGTTATTATGGGGTGAAATTCCACAGGTGGTCCAAGGTCTTCTGGCTGTCCAGGCAGTCAGGAAAAGGTGGATACATGTCTTTAGAACAGAAGCTAGGGTGAAGCAGTGGCCACCCGTACAGGCCTGTGATGGGGCAGCCAGTAACGCTCAACCACTTAACCACTTAACCTGGTCAGGGTCACGTCTGGATCTGTCCCAAGCAGCAGAGGGCTGGAGCGCACCCTAGAGGAAATGCCACTCCACTGCAGGGCACATGCACTCCACAGGCATTTCAGCGATGTGTGTTAGGCTAACCACAAACATTCAGATATTAATTGATATTTATGAGAGTGTAAATGATCTAGGTCGGTGTCTGCCCATTAGAGGATATTATAGATACCTTTCTAGTTTTGCGTGATTTCTATGTTTTTATTTTTCATAGAATCTCGTTATACAGAGTTGTATTTCTCTAGCATCAGTCGCTCATATAAACTCAGAGAAGCAACTTTGTTTCTTTCAGTATGTGTCTCATTTTTTTTTGCTGCAGTGTCAAAATCTATGGGAAATAGAGAGCATGAAATGCAATACAAAACGTTAAAGTTAAGACGAGGAAGGCAGGAAGAAGAAGAGTTCGAGAAATCAGAGTAGCACCCACATTTGAAGAAGTTAAGAGATTTTGGCTCCGGCAGTTGAATAGAGGGTCCATCATGTAGCTGTTGGAGGGAATGCACAATGCACCTCCCTGCACCGAAGAGAGGGAAGGCCCTTCACAAGAAATCCCCATGAAGAAGGCAGGAGAACCTCTTTAAACTGAGGCCCTGGGTCAACTGAGTGATGTGGGATTTTTGAAGGATAGACAGATCACACATAGATCACTCTAGCTTGAGATGGGGTGGGGTGCATTCCCATCAAAGGCTTCAGCACTGAAAGCTGTGGGACTATCTCAGACAAATGCCCTAGTTCAGAGGAAAGGGGCAAAGGCTGCTCCCTAGAGGAGAGACAAAGTACCCTAAAGGACCTCTTCTTACCTGGGTGCAACATGGAGCAAGCAGCCAGGACATCTCAAGCAGACCAAACAGGGACCTGGGTGCTCGATAGGAGCCCCAGGAGCCGCGCAAGCTGTGCTGGGTCGAGCACATTAATCGGCTTTTTAGACAAACAGGACCCTGATCTTTCAGAGCTGTACAAGTGAAGCGACTAATTGCTTCAGGAGTCTATCCTGAACGTGACAGCCAGTGATGAGACAGACGATAACAGGACTTACTGCAGTGTTTAGATTTTTTTAGTTTTTTGGAGTGGAGTTTGTGATCTTTGAAAGTGAGGGATTCCAGTTGTGTAACCTGCTACAGGTTAAAAAAAAAAAAAAGATGTTTTAACATTTTTGTTACGTGATCGGTAAGAACTTGTCTTCATTATGCAGTATTTCTATGCTGCAGCATGTCTACCTTGGGTATGGAGTTAAAGGACAGGTGACAAAATGGCACGTAAGTGTGAAGCTGATTCTGAAAAACAGAGTTTTAAGGCTTCAGAGTTAAAAGCGAATAATGAGACATTACCTCTGAATAACAGAACTTCAGTTTAGGGTTTGGAAGCAATTTTGACTCATTCTTTCCTTTTTTACTCCACTGGAACAGCTCTCTAAGGAGATTATGGGCAGAGTGTCATTAGTTCTCACTGAAATGTACAACTGAGTGTCAGCATATGAATAGAAATTAATTTTATGCTTTTGTGTGATCTTCCTGGGTGGCAGCACAGAACAATACTTGTCTAAATACCAAACCTTGTGGGACTCCATGTTTGACAAGTGACAGCGGTGACATGCTACAGTTGTTCAATTTCTGAATAGGAGAAACAGTAGAGGAACATTCTAGAACAAAGCTCAACAATAACCCATGTAGGCCTACAGAAAAATATTACCTTTTATATCTATAACGTGATAAAAAAAATACCATCTTCTGAAGAATACACCACTGAAGTTCAGGCTGGAATATATAAGAATAACCACTTTTTTTGTAGCAAGGTTTGGAATTAATATACAGAGATCCGGAGACAATGAGCCCAGTAATGCAGTGTTTCTTTCAGCTGTGGTTGCTGGAACTGCTTACTGGTGGCCGGGGCCAGGATTGGGAAAGCAAGCGCTGAGTAATTTCTTTGACATTAAAATGATTTATTACCACGAAGCATTATGTCACGCATACGTTTTATATAGCAGAAAACATCTGTGCACCGAACAAATGGTTCACAGCTGAATGGTCTAGTTACCGGAACTGGTACGTTAAAAGATTAAACTATCGAAAGGTAAGTGTCCTTCAGTATAATTTTTTTCCCCGAACTTATAATAATTCTGTTTGAACAAGAGAGATGGAAAGTTCAGGTTCAGAAAGATCAGATCCAGACCAGAATTTTGTTTCACCCACCCTGCTCAGCATAAAGATTTGCAGGCAGAGAGTCCTCAACTGGTTGGTAGAAACAAAATCTTGGTCTGGATCATAACCAGAGTTGCCAACTTTGGTCAGCTGGCTGTCGTGTGACAAGTCTGCACACGCATTTACATGTATGCAATAGTTTTGTTACCTTGTAAATATAAAGGTTTGCAAACTGCCCCAGTGCTTTTGATGTCGCTAATGTTAAGTTTATAATGGAAAAATTAAGATTTGCTGAATGATTTCCTGCATGAACGTGAGAGTCTGAAAGTCTGAGCGTCACGCCAGGAGTGGTAACCCTGACATAACTATGAAGACTGAAGGAGGGGGCAAGGGAAAGATTTCTGAATGCTCTCAGAAATGGTATGGCCCCAAATTTACAATTTGCTTTTCAGATTTTTTAAAAATTCAACATAAGAAAAAAAAAAAAATTAACCAGACTTTAATAACATGACATTTCTGAAGTAAAATTAGTGTCACCTGTGCTTTCAAAACATGATGTACATTAACCGTCGGCATAATGAGAAGATGGGTTCGGGGGGGAACGAATAGTGTAGCGTGCATGCACAGAATCTCGCGTGGTGACGTCAGGTGGATAGAGGCGGCAGCTGGAGTAGAAATGCAGGGTGTAACCTGCATTCAGAGAATAATAAATAACAAGGAGCTCTATCGGATTATAAATAATCCATGTGTCCCGATCTATCTCCCCTTGTGGTGAAAGGCAAGCTAGGAACCTTATAGCCAAAGGCAATTGAGGCGACATTCATGTAGAAAAATGAGCGCGCCCTCTCTCATTTCCAGACTAGGAAATGCTTCTCCATATATTATTGCCTGAGAAGTTGAGTCTAATGATGGCAGTGTTTCACTGAAAGAGTGTATGATTTTATAAATCCAAGGAGACATTCTCCCCTCCTGTCAGATTCGATATGTGGATTTTAAAATGGACTGGTTGTCCATTTTGTTTTCCCCATATGCCGCATGCTGTGCTCACAATACTCTTTCTCTCTGACTAATAAATGTAGAACTTTGGGGGTCCCATCGATTAATTAATCAAGCTATTTCATCCATAGGTGGCATTATGGGCTCTCTGAGCTGTGGAAAATTGGGCACTACAATTTTAGGTTTGTTATAAGTCTAATAGGCTAATTTAAAAGGAGTGGAGCATTTCAGCTCTAATGGCATGATTACAACAGCGATGGAGTTTCCATCAAGCGCTTATAAGGAGTGACTGAAAATTCAGTGAGACTCAGGATTACTACAGTCACTACCCAGACAACAGGTGTAGTAGACTGCAGAGATTTGTGTCACGTTTTTCTGACAAAATCAATAAACTACGGCCATTCATTAGATGAAAGACGACAGGAGTTATTTGTAAAGGAAACGGATTAAAGATTTTGAGCAGATTATGTTTTGTAGTCCGCTTTCTGAGGAAACTATCTTTTTCTGTAACATACCATGAAACAAGGTTGAGTGTTGGTGGAAATAACAAGAACTCATGTGGTCAGCAAAACGGCAAACTTCTAGCATTTTGATGAGCTTGTTTTTTTATGTGAGTGTGAAATGTGGCATGATGAGAGGAGAGGGAGAGGCTCCAAGTACGGGACCAAACATTTTCCCAGCATTGTACTCCAATGACAGGCAGAGGGTGGAAAACCATGCAGAAGCAACAGAAATCCTAATCCCAATCCTAATCCCAATCTTAGTCCAAAAACAGATGGAAGTCTATACGGGGAGAACATGGCAAATAAGCAGACCCAAATCACTAGACAAAAAGCATAAAGAACAGAAAAGGGAGCAGGAGTGAGATACAGGAAGCAGGTCATGAAACAGACACCCAGTATGGTGGGGGGTGGGGGGGGGTTCAGTTACACGAGGATGTAGCTGAACTCCATTCCGAATAAGCGGATGGTACTAAAGCTGGTGTGTCTAATTAATCAGGGCGGTGTACCGGCAATGGATTGGACGTAGCTGGATGGATGCTTGGCTTGATCGGGGTTCTGTGTTTCGTAATCTCGCCTTCAAATACATATTATCAGTGGCCAAGATTCTACTTTCCACAGTCTGATTTGGATCCGTCCTCTACCAGGAAATGTGGTGAGCACTAATGGAGGGAGAAACTGGGTGGGATTATTTTCTGCTGCCAGCCACTGATTGGTTTAAGCCAGGCTGTGATTGACAGTGCATGGAGGTAGCACAGTTGCTGGGTTTGCAGCCCTTCACTTTTCATTTCCAAAAGATTATTAACTTTACAGTTAATAAGTGGTTTTCCTCTCAGAAAGTTTTTCTCTTTTTCTTGGATGCCCCCTGCCTGGTCCTTGACAAGAACCAGACTTTACTTTCTGCCTGAATGAATAAATCTTATTTATAGTGATATGGTGCCCTGCCCTGTGCTCCTGGCTGCGTCTTTGGTGACCATGCAACAGCACGAAGTCCTCTTTCTCAGACATGAACAATGATCTTTGTGGATGCAGCGTGTTTGGCGACAGAACTGTGTCTGCATTCTTTATCAACAACAACAACAACAAATTTATTTTTGTATAGCGCATTATCACAACATTACATCATCTCAAAGCGCTTTACAGCATCCGAACCAAAGGCCCCAGTGAGCAAGCCGAAGGCGACATCCTGCTGGTTATACTGAGGTCATGATGTCTGAACTTTATGCCTTGTGGTTGTAGCCATCTATTGAAGGAATTCCATGTACTTCTACGTTAACTTCCCCATTGACCAGTCTCAGTACTAGTTATTGCAATCGTCCTTGAAAATGCTATTTTTACTGTATATGATCTCTGGTGCTCACGAAGTATTTATACTTCAGAAACAAAGTATATGAAGTCTTGCAAATTTAAATTTCTACGCAATGTTCATCAAGCAAGCTAAATCATACGTAAATTAGCAAACAGCTATCATCTAGATGAGATGCCATGAATAAATCTTACATTTCATTTTCAAAAAGAACTGCATGTATAATACTAATTAAACACTAGTAATTGTGTTTAAAAAGGGGAACTGATACTGTGATTATCTAGATGAAGGGGCTTCCTTTAAAATATAACAAAAATATAATGCAGAATTAGCAGGATTTGGTAAATAAGTCAATAATCAAATAAGTTGTATTAAACTGCATTACCTTGTTTTTAGTGAGTGTGTGTGCATGTGTGTGTGTATGTTTTTGTGCATGTGTGTCTGTCTGTCTGTGTCTGTCTGTGTCTGTCTGTCTGTATGTGTCTGCATGTGTGTGTGTGTGTGTGCATGTGTGTCTGTCTGTGAGTCTGTGCGTGTCTATGTGTGTGTGTCTGTGTGTGCGCGTGTGTGTGTGCATCTTTCTGTGTGTCGGTGTGTGTGTGTCTATGTGTGTGTCTCAGACTAAAAGATGGCTTTGGCTCCTCTGGTAAACAGCAGCTAGTGGCAGGGGGTGACGGGCTCGGGAGGTAGCTGCATACACTTGCATATAATTACTGCCGCTCTGTAAGTGGGGCAGCTGCCTTGCTCTTAGTACGCTGGCGAACCCGCACCGCATCAGCACTAATGTGAACCAGAACCTTTACTGCGACAGGCTGCAGCCTGCATGCATTTTAGGAAGCAAAGATGATGTGGAGCTGAAGAATCAGAATCTGATATCCTGTCAATCGCTGCCTAAAAATTGAGACCAAAGCACAATTTTCTATTTTGCTCATTTCTCAATTTATGGATATGTCTCTGTGAATAATATATATATTTTTTGCAAATTGCAGCCTGGTTCCTCTCTTTTTCTCATTAATGAAGGGGTTCTTGCTTTATGGATCTTCAGTCCTGCTTCTAGGAGCCTGATATGCACTGCCCTAGCAGTGCACTTCACACCTGCACTTAATATTTCCCATTCCTTTTAAAGGTCACTTGATGACATCCTCCGATTCATGAAGCACTGTTGGATTAGTTGACGGTCATCTCTGCCCTTTACCTGGCTGGTTTCTGGTTGTTCCCAGTGCCTCCTGCTTCACTTTGTTCTTGGGTACTGCTGTCTAAAAATTATGAACCTTGAAGCAACCTGCTGCTCAGCATAGCCTTCTGCCAGCAGAACCAGGATTAAACCACTATTTAAAAATGCAGATTTGTTTAAAAATATAGAGCAGGCACTTAATTTATTCCATGGCTGAAAATGCATTATGATGCATTCATAAAGTATTATATACACAGCCATAACTATTTAGAAAAGGCATAACACATTATTACCATGTTTATAATGCATTATGAATGTTTTATGAAGCTTTCATCTAAAATGGACTATAAATACATTCATAATGCATTATAATAGCTTATACTGACTATTTAGGTATCTATAGTGCATTATAGATGAGGGCTTCATAGAGCATTCATAATACAGAGTAAATATGACCATAATGACTGCTTTAAGTAAAGTGTTACTCATTTTTGGTACCTATTAGGTTGATCCAGGTATTGATTGGTAGCCATCAATCATCTTGGGTTTGCATGCCTCATTTCTTTCAGTATCAGCAGAATCAAAATAGGAAGGTGATTCAGTCCTGCCTCTGTGATGCAGTGCCTTTCCCAAAACGGACGGCAGGAGTGTCGGTGGTGCCTTCCTACCTGCATGTATCCTCGCCGAAGAACTCACAGGAGCTCATAGAAACACAGAGAACCAGGAGGCTGGTGGCTCAGTGGGAATGTAAACTTTCTACTGGAGGGGTGAACGTAAGCATCATAAAAACCTTGGCTATAAGCAGCCTAATAAATCACTGAAAAATAAAAGTAACAAAAGTGGTAAAACATCGAAGCTTGGCTGGACTTATATAACACAAAAAAACCACTTTGCACAAAAAAAAAACATATGTGGTAACAGCAGAGAGATCCAAGCGAAAGAGAATTCATTTTCAGAAAATGCATAATTAAGGTGATTTGAGGATATTTTCAGAAAATCCGAAATGTAGTCATTATGAGCGAGTGGAAAACCCGGGTTTCCCTGCACATTAAAATTCACCAGGACCTTGTTATCTCACTCCAAGTTTTATATTTCTCTGCTTATTATCTTTTTATTTCTCTGCCTGACATTCGGAGTGCCGTCCTTACTCATCTCTGCAAATAAGCAGTGGTATCTGCACACATATTGTCCCTGCCTCTTGATATCGGGCCCAGAGATCTGGCAGATACTGTTTGCTATGGCGACAATTACATTCGGACCTTGTGAATGGTGCCTGCTCCATTGTTGTACAGACGATGGCCCCTCGGCCTACTCGTGGTCTTGGCCCTCGGAGTACGGAAATCGCCCAGTTGCTGTGTGTGCTGTCTATAATTTCCTAGGGTTTACCCTTATCGTACAGCCAGTCATTTTTTTTTTGAGGCTCAAAAACATTATGAAAAAGATTCCATCCTTGCTGTACAGACAAAGCTGACTGTTAGTTCTGGCTCTGAACCGGTTCACCCCAAGAAATTATACACATCAGCTTTTAATGATGAAAAAGTTTAGATAAGTTTTTTACAAATTATATTTGTGTAATACTGCGCAAAAGACTGTCTTACGCAGTCAGAGAACTTTATGTTGAAATGATCTTCGTGGTGATGTTTAATTTTGATAATAATGTCTGTCAAACTCGGAGAACAGAAGAAATTCTTGTTATTTTTTGTATTACTGTTCATTTGCCCATATTCTACACTTACTACATAGAATAAATTGCTTTAAACATTTTCCTTGGCTGCCTATAATAATAATAATAAATAATAATAAATTGTATTTGTAATGCACTTTATATTCTAGTAATCTCAAAGTGCTAAGTCTTTTATACAGTACTGTATATACAGTAAATGTATAAAATCTGTGAGTGAATCTGGAAATTTCCAGAACAACAGGCTCTGCAATATGCTATTTGGTGATTTATGTATGAAGTATACAGTGCTGCATTTAGGCTGATTGTCTCGTGCAGGTAGGCAAAACCCAAGGCCTTCTGCATGTGTGATATGATTTTAGTGGGAGTTGAATTATTTAATAGCTAGAGGTGTTTCTTCCTGCCTGCAATTGGCTTCAGTCTATTTTCTGTTGTACTAAACCACACACTGATTGTACGCTGAACCATTTTATTATGACACTATCCAGCTCTTCTGGAGAGTGATGTCATACAGGGGTAATGGACTAACCAATCATATCTTTAGAAGGACTTGGCAGCCTGGGCCCTTCCATGTATTAACTGACCTTTTGTGCCATTGCTTATAACACAATCCCCCCCCACCCCATGGCTTATGCAGCAGATGGTACAGTCCTCAGTGGAATTTATTTTTCCCAGTCGGTATAAAATGGGCAGCAGTGGTCTCCTGGGAGGGTTAAAGGTTAAATTGATGAATATGACGCGTGGCTTTTTGAGCACTTGACATAAGGAAGCAATCTGGTAGGTGAAGCCATGGCGCATCTCCATGATGAATAGCCTTCCGCAGCAGACAGCTGCGAGCTAATAGACCCAGCAGGAAGATGTATGGGAAATTTATGGCTAAAAATACTGCCCAGGCAAACAGAGGCCAGTACTGAGTTGCGTTTGCGGCTGTTGTTAGCTGGCGACTGAGTTGTCATCTGTCCACGGGCGCCTCCATCACCCGTGATGGAGCATAATGTTCACACAAACAAGCCTCATCATCACCGGGTAATAGCACGCCGCTCCAGATCCTCACAGACACGGTGCAGAGTCCATCAGGGCGGCAGCTGTGAGGCTGCAGCTGGTTTCTGTCAAGCAGGGTATTATTTTGTGTCATCAGTTGGTTGGACTGGATCCTGAAAATCGCTGAATAACATAAACAGGTGTTTAGATTCTGCTGTGTTTTTGTCTGGTTGTTTCGTATAGATTTATTTTTTTTTTCTTCTTATGGCGCTTCAAGCAAAATCAATATAAAAGAAATCACTTTTGCATTGCAGACACGATGCAACAATGTTATAGGGTAGCTGTTCTGATATCTGCTTAAAATACTTTTCAAAAATGCAGTATTTTGGGCCAGCAAAGGGTTGTAGGTCTATTATTGGTTGTTGCTTGAAGTTGCTCACTTGGTGTAAACCACTCCAAGGTTTGTTACTCTAAGGTCAAAGTGCAGACCTGGAGCCTGAATCCTGAAGCAGGATTTCTTACGGATTTAAGTTAATAACAGATGGGCTGAGTCAGTGGTCTATGACTGCAGCCTTTGTAGATTAAACATTCTCATGTATTTATGCCATAAGTAACACTTCATTTAACGGGGCACAAATACTTAGTAATAACACCGTTACTACCATACATGAACAAATATAGTCGCTACTTGAGATAAAACATGTATGACGATTCATTAATGATGAACAAACATGAGATCAGTATTTAACTTTGCTATTCATGAATTGCTCCTTCAGTAGCTCCTTAGTAGATCCTTCAGTAGTTCACAAAGGTTTACAGAATTAACAGATATAGTAACAAATATATTAACTACTTGGGATGAAAGATGCATCATAATTCATTAATGATGAATTAACATGAGATCAGTATGTAACTAAGACTTAGTTTATGGTTAATTAATACATAAGTAATAGTATAATACTATATTATTTGTACCATGTCAAGTAAAGTGTTACCATTCCAATTATATAGTTTGTTGTGCATGTTGAATTGTTTATATGACTTTCATTCTGCAATGTTTGGTTAGGGCAGGGAAGTGGGGTTAGGGTTAGGGTTAGGGTTAGGGCAGGGAAGTGGGGTTAGGGTTAGGGTTAGGGCAGGGAAGTGGGATAAACCTGCATAAGCTGATGAGGTGATCTTCACCCGAGAAGAAGGTCCTGGTTCCTTCAGCAGGACCTCCTTTCCTTCTCTATTCCCTCTTGAGAGCATAATTCTGTCTGTTTTGATTTACAAAATGGGCCCGTGATGACCCCCCCATCCTCCATAGTGACGGACACACAGAGGGTTAAGGACTTATGAAAAAGCTTCCCACGAAGGGCATGGTTTGCTCTGAAAAGGGGCCATTTTTCATTCCCCTTTTACACTCAGTACAGCCCATTCCGAATCCCTTGCCGGTAATACCATAACGTCAACACGCAAATGACTTTGTAGCTAATAATTCTCCATAGTTACCATCATAGTCTTATTACATCTAAAACCCCAGTGTGGGCAGTGACGCATTTCTCTGAAATGTGGACAAAGCCTAATTGAACGATGTTGTTTTCCCCAGTCCTGTAAGCCACCGTTTGAATCCGGGAAGGGAAATTCAGCCTGTTCATGCTTTGCTCATCAAACACCTAGGCTGTGTTGGGCCACCTTTCAACTATGGATTAGATTAAAATCAGTAAATGAGGATGGATTGTTAAGAGGAAAGTTATACACCGAAAGAGTCAAAAAGAGGCTCTTCTTGAGAGCGCCACTGTTAGAGAAATATGTACTTTTTTATTGTCATTTTGCTAGATGCCATTTCTTAGAAATAACACCCTGCAGCAGCTTGATCTTAATTTAGCAATAACACGTCTTAAGAACTGTCGCTTGAATATTTCCACCCCATACATGGTGATAAACAATGTTGAATGTTGTTTGCATATCCTGTTTGTGTACCTCAATAAAAGGTACTGCGAGGGGAGTTCCCCTTTCGAAGTTGGCTGAGTTCGACTGAGAGGCTGACACCTCGAAGTCAGGACCGGACTTCCCTTGCAGCAAGTAAAAAGTCATTGCAGCTGTCCATCTTGTTCTGTGTTCAGAGACTGGTTGGTTTCCAGCGTATCTTTAGAAGAAGATAACCCTAACATCAACGGTATGCTCAATCACACTGCAGATGACATGAGCTCAATTGAACTTGGCTTAAGGTGGTCAGATTGACAATGGGTGTCAATAGCTAGGGCAGGAGATGGAACCCATGGTCTCTAGCATAAGCACAAGGGCAAATACTATTAGAGGTCTATGACAGATACAGGACATACAATATGAGAATACTTCTTACCAATTAGCCAACTGTCCGAGACAGGTAGTCCTGCCATTCTTTGAGCTACGATTTTGACCAATATGAATGAATTGTGCAGTTTGAATGAATCATGAGCAGGGCCCAGGAATTTTATGAAAACGAACAACATTCAGTAATAGGCATCACAAACAACGTGGACATTTATGCTGTGCTGCCTTTTCTGGTTTTTGTACACATGTTCAGTTGCAGAGGGGGGCTGATGGCAATATGTTTACAGTCTGTGTCTCCCACAACATTAGGGCAGGCAACCATCCTGTAAAGCGTTCCCTTTATCCTTCTTTACTGTTCATATCATCCCTCTAATAAACCCAGAGTTTACCCCGTATTCCTGGACTTCCGTGCTTCACTTCCCGTCGTCCTTCCAGCATGTTCTGACAGAATGACAAGACTCGCAGAGAGGACACCTCGTTTCACGGGTGACAACTACATGATCCTGGTCGACGAGGTGATTTACAGGCTACGGCAGCCAGAGGTACGGGAAGCCACAGTTGCCCAAGCCCTAATGTTCTGGTTGCAGGATATCCTAGAGAGGATTTCCCCTTCCAAAGATCTGCACCTTGCGGGTGAGGTGCAGAGGAATTTGACCCAGCTAAGAAGCTGGGATGCGGGGGATATGATCCGGAAGGTGGATTTCTTCCTCCACTGGCGTTTGACCTTCCAGACCTGACAAAAGCCCCCACAGCACCGACTCACAGGAAGAAAAAGAAGCGGAGAGACAACAGGCGGGAGGACCTTCCCTGAAGTCCTTTTGGGGTCTGTCGCAGTCCCTGCTTCCTTCCCGGCGGCGGATCGGGAGGAGCCCCTCCCGATCTTTAATCTGGTGACATTCATCCTTTCCACGCCCAAAGACTGCACAGCTACTCCCCGCGAATATACGTCCAAAGCATTTTGCAGCTATTCCTCGCAAGTGTGCACCCAAAGCCTGTGCAGCTACCCCTTGCGAGCACGCCCGAAGCCCGCAGTGCTGCCGCTTCCCATACGAGTGTGCCCAAAACCCGTGCCTTTAGGGGTATCCGATTTGCCCTTACAGGAGCCTGATTTCCCGAGGACACCATTTCTAAGATCCCCAAGTTCCCTAGAAAGGAGATCCCCATGGCGTCTGCCCCTGAGGCGCATCATCTCCCCGTGGCTCCCACTCCGATGTCTGTTGTTCCTGTCCTGGTGGTTCCCGCTCTGTCCTCCATGGTTCCTGCTCTGGCCCCTGTTCCCAACCCCCCGGTTCCCGCTTCAGTTCCTGCTCCTGAACCCCCAGCTCCCATCCCTGAGGAGGTCCCTGATCCCCATGAACCTACTTACGGTCTCTAATCCAGACCCCCTACCTCCGGACCCTATCCCTGAGAGACCCAGGTGAGCCTAAGAGGACTTGGCCCTCCTGAATGCCTTCCCTTCCTCATCCCCAGAGGAAGAATTGGAGTGGGATCCTCTTGGGCTTTCCCTGAGACCTTCCCTGGGAACCCCATCTAGAAAGACATCCCGGCCCCGGCATGAACGGGGAGGTCATCTCTTTATATTAGAGCCCTGCATTGGGACTGGGATCTCGCAGGAATGGGCGGTTTTAAGGTTGCTGCAGGTGGGAGCGGGCAGCTAAAAATAGACAGGGGTCCCAAGATTTTTGTCAGGATGGAAAATGTAACTGATGTCATTTATTTTGTGTTATATATTCCTGCTTGTTCTGAGCCATTGTATTAAATTGTGATGTTCAGCTAGTTTAAATGTATTTCTTTGAAATAAGGTTCAGGATTCTCTTCTGTTTTTAAGCTGCTCTTGTTTGTTTATAATAATGTGATATTTAAACATTTGTTGTATAGATTTGGTTATTGTTTTTTTAATAACTGTGCAGATATTTGCACATCTGATTAGTTTTTGGGCTCAGTTTATATTTATTTGCGATTCAAAGTTGAGAGATTTTTGTTGAATTTGTTTTATTTATTCGGTTCTTGTTTTATTGGCATTTAATGCATACAAACTTATTTCATCCTACAGTATATCCGTTAATGGATCTGCAGGTTCAGGCGGGATTGGACAGAAATATTGCGGGAGCGGGCGGGAGTGACAGAGACAGACAGCGGGAGCGGGATAAAAAAACAGTCCCGCGCAGGGCTTTACTCCATATCACGGAGGCAGAGGAGTGAGGGTCCCACCCATCCACCCAGGCCCTGCGGTCGCCTGCGGGCCCCATTTCTCTCGCTCGCCTGCGAGCCCCTTTGCTACAACTCACCTGCAGTTCCTCCTGCAACGGCCCATTGCTCTCCTGTGGTCACATTTGCGATGGCTCGTCGCTCACCTGCGGTCCCTCCTGCAATGACTCATCGCTCGCCTACACCTTCGCCGGCTGTTGCAGTGCAGTCGCCTGCAGCAGTTCCTGCTCCCTCCTCACCTCCTCCAGCGGTTCCTCCTGCGCCCTCCTTGCCCCCTCCAGCGGTCCCTCCAGTTTCCTCCTCACCCCCTCCAACGTTCCCTCCTGCTCTCGCCTCATCTCCTCCGGCAGCCTCTCTGGCTTCTACCTCCCGGTCACGTGGGATCTCTCCAGCTCCTGCTTCGTGGTCGCGGGGGGTCCCAGCAACTCCCTGGCTCCCCCCGCCCTTCGCCTCTTTACTCCCTGGTTTTGGTGCCCCTGTCTGTGCACGCCCTGTGTTTGCTCCCCATCCGCTTGTTCTGCCTTGGCTCCCTCCCGGTCTCTTCGTTCCTCCTGTGGGTGTTCCCCCTGTGTCATTCCCTGTAGTGTCAGCGGGTCCTGTGTTTCCGTCCTTGGTTCCCCTGTGTCTGTCTGCGTTTACTATGATTTGCCTTTTGTTGTCTGAGTTGTTCTCTTTGTGCCTGTTTTATGTGTCGGTGTTGTTCCCGGTGTCCCGTTGATGTCTTTGCTCTTGTTTCCCTCCAGGTGATGTTTTCCGAACCGTTCCTGAATCCTGCATCGTGTCTTGTCTAGCTCCCCCTGGTCCGGTTGTATGTGCCCGGTGTGCATGCCTTTGTGGGTGGGGGGATTCTGTCTGTCTCGATCATGCCACACCTGCTGTGTGCCACGCCCCCTCGTTAACCTCATGTGGAATCCTCATGTGATCAGCTATTAATAGTATTGTGCAATAGAATCTGTGTATTTTAGTGCTTCCCAGTTAGTCATTAAAGTCTTGTGATCGCTGATGGTTCTCTGTGCTCCTGATTATATCATCCATCTAGCAAACCCCAAGTTTACCCCTTATTCCTGGACTCCCGTGCTTCCCTTCCTGTCGTGCTTCCAGCATGTCCTGACAATAAAGATCAGCATTTCGTTGGTAAACTGTGTCATGGACCTTGAAACAGATGACTGCGAAATGAGTACCACATCACCAGCCACCCTCTGGAATTATCTGGTTGCAAGGAAGGACAAAGCACTTGTGACTTTAAGAAGTACTGACAAAGAATGGGGATGATTGTTGTGGCTGGACAGTCGTTCAGCCTGGAATTAGCACAGAAACATGACAGTTTCATAGTCCATGTGAAACTGTGTGATGCATTCTGTGCCCATTAGTTGTAGTACGTCAAGATGAGCATGGATTATTCTTAATCGTCTTTGTCACTGCAGCCTTTTCCATTTGTCCCAAGACTTGTTTCTAATTGTATAATATATGTTTTGTTTTGTTAGATGTTCAGTTTTCTAAGACCTGCAATATTGCATGTGGAGGTGGAAAATTTTTTTTAAGTGCACTTAAGTCTGTGCCAGAATGCGCTTGAGGGTCATTTACAAGTGACATGCCTAGAAGGTGCATACAGTAAATCACCTAAGTGCACTTAAGCCCCACACTTGTTGGCAGGATCTGGTTAAGTCAAAAAAGCACACAGCTACACACTTTTTTGACATAAGTGCCTGGGAGAATAACCCCTATGCTTTTCAAAATTAAGTGGCTTTGAATTGCTATTGGCTGCTGTTGTTTAACATAGCCAGCAATTGAGAGCAAGATTACAAATTAAAAATTTCCATTCAGCAACAGACAGGACCAAACTAAAATTGTTGGATAATTCATCCTTTTTCCATGACGCCTAATCCTGTACAGTCACTGTGACTGTAGGGAAAATCCCCTTCCCCACAACATCGTATGACTTTCCCTTGCCCGTCTCAGATGGCGGTAACATTTTCCTTATTGGTGTTTTCATTATTTAAATAAAAACAATTTTTAAAAAATGCAAAAATGATAATCATAATCCATCCATCCATTCATCTTCTAACTGTTTATCCCAGTCAGGCACACTTGAAATCTATTCCAGACAAGGCAGAGCACTCTTGATATGATGCCAGCCTAAATACACACACCACAGTCTAACAATTTGCTTTTGGAGTGGTACCCAGAGGAGACTGGTACAGCACATACAGAGCCAAGGTACAGTTCGAACACCCAAAGCTGAAGGCGTGTGCCATCAGCACTACCCACTGAGCCAAGTCCCTATTGATGATACAGAAAACAACACAGCTAATCTGCCAGTTTTCTTTTCCAAGTTCAGGATTATTCTGGCTATGGGTGTGATTCTGCTGACTTCCTACCGCACTTATTTCCTTAATAGATTCTCAGTGTAACCCTCTGTTTAAGATCTGGGGAACCTGTATTTAATTAGTAGTTGTAAAATAGATTGATGGCTAGACTTCTATTCTGATCTGTTCTGTTTTGGCAAGAAATGGCCAAATTAATGGACTGCTTGCACTTGGACCATGACGCGCCCAGGGTCAGTGTGACTGCAACTATCGATGGTAAACCCATATCTCTACCCTCTTTGAAATGTGTATGCCAGAGTAGTCAGGAGATACTGAGATACCAATAATGTTGTGGGTAATATTTATGAAATGGACAATATCGTTTTGAGATGGAGAGACATCTCTTTTAATACAAAAGTTTTGCCTTTATTGAAAGCTCACTGCCAGTACAAACTACCATTAGTACAGACAAGTCAACAATTAATCCACACTTACACTCAGGGTTAGATTGTAACAGACATATGACTTTCCACAGTAAAACATTGTACAGGTGAAACATCTAATTATTGATACACAGAGACATAAATACTTGCAACTATTTACAAGATTGGCGCACTGTGAATCATGCTGATAATCCAAATAAATTCCTTACACACCAGACCCATGGCATGACACTGCCCTGCACCTGAGGAGTCAGCCATCCCTGACATCGCCCAAGTCCATGTCAAAGTCCTGAAAATGCAGCAGGGACCAGAGGTCGATATGGTGGCAAGTACTCTGTGCAGGACCTCAGCCTTTCTGTGCTCAGGCATTCGCAGATGAAATACGACATCGGACAGCCACTCAAGTCCCTACAGTGACTGTCCAGCTTTGGTAACTGAATGGGACATGGTTTTACATACCTGGCTCCTTTGGTATCTCTGGCTCTGGGGGTAACCTAAACTTCTAGCTTCCTGGCATGCACAGCTCCCTCCTGAACATGAGCGAGGCCAATGTTCTTTCCTGCACTGCTGCCAGGAATGCCCACATCATTTGGCAGGTGATTGTCCCAGTTACACTGGTGTTAGTCAACCAGAATGGCGAGCTGCGCAGCAAGCATATGTTGAGCCACTCCACCAGCCCATCACTTGGCAAAATAGTCAATGGGAACAAATAGGTAGCAGTTTCCAGCCTTGCTGAGGGGAATGAGCCCAGAACATCCACCCCAAGTCTCTCCACGAGTGCCCTTACCTAATACATGAGGACAGGTGTGCAACTTGGACCGTTCTGGGTCAGGCGTCACAGCAGTGTACAAATAGCTTTGTTTCCTGGCTGCTGCTGGGCTAACAGAATAGCTTCTCCAGCACCTTTGCTCCTCCAAAGTGCCTAGCTCATGCTGCACCATTTACTATCCTCAGGACCGTGGGATGGGGGCTCTAAGGCAGCTACACTCTGTGTTTCTCTCCATCCATGAACCATCAGCATTGGTGCAGCAGCCTGTTGTGCTCCATAAGGGTCTCTCATTGTGAATAGATGGCCTTGATCTCTGAATCAAGGACAGAGACCTCCCTCCCCTCCCTCTCCAGGCCATGGGGCCTGCCTAGTCAAAGATGGACTGACGACTAGTTTACAGCGAGTGACACGATAGGTCCATTTGGGGCAGCTCAGTATCTGTTTGAAATAGGCCACCACCTTCTCTTCCTGAGGCCTACCCTGGGACAACAGGGTTCACCAGCACTGCAGTGTCCATAAGCATAGTCCAGAGGTTGTCAAAGGCAGTGGCTCAATTCCGAGTCATTCAAAGGGCCTCCTGTTTTCTGTGGTCACTGGTGGAGTAGTTTTGTGATGCTGTTGAGATCCCATACAAACTGGCAGTAGTGTGATGCAAAATCCAAGAAGCTGTGGAGATCAGTGACACTTTGCTGTGGTAGTGAGGAATGACCCCCCTGTCAAAAACTGTAAGAAAACTGTTTTATTACATCTAAAGTCAAACTGGTACCACACCTGTCATCAAGACTTCATATAACATATACCTGAGCCTGTGTTTTTCAGAGAATGCCAACCCATTGCTCTACAGGAATGGAAACCAAACCAGCATTCCTGAACTAGCACAACTTGCCTACAAATATCTTGCTATACCAGCTTTCTCTGTACCTGTTGAGAGAATCTTTTGCAATTTAGAATATAGTGATGCGCTGCATAATTATGTTTTGGTCAACAACGGACCGCATATACGACATTGGGTAAATAAGATTATAAGAGAGCTGAAAAATTCCTGCTGCCTAGTAACATTGTAGAGCGACGCATTACTCACGTGTTTGTGGTGATGCAGGTGCAGACATACCTACTGTGCTGCCGGTTGTATGAAAGTATAGCACAGTATAAATATGTACAGTACATAATACTTAATAATCATATTAAACAACTATATTAATGAGTTATGTATTTACTATACTGTATATTTTATCATTAAAGTGTACTCTTTCTTTTATATTCAAGAATAAAACTCAGACCCAGATTTTTGCTCAGACAGGCCCACCTCATACACAGAATTGGGGAAATACACCCTGCAACCCTGAATAGGACAAGCAGGTGTGTTAAATGGATGGGTAATATATGTTGAAATCCTTCTGATTAATGTTGCGGTAATTTTACTGTTTTAGAATTTGTCCCTTTTAAATATAAGCCAATCAGGGATTAAGTCTGGCTGCTACCAAGGCAAAAACTGTGCCACTCTCATAGTCATGCAAACAGATTATCAAACAAGGACCTTGCCAGACAGGTTAGGGTGCTGTGTCTGTGAACTACTTGTTGTCAGTTCAAATCTTGTGGTTTAGCCCTTAATCCCAACTGCTTCAGGTTGAACCTGCTTTCTCTGCTCTGTGTTTTGCTAGGTATCTGCTAGATTTGTTCATATCCTGTATGTGTACGCCTGAAGTTTTGTGGCACAGAGTGTCACTCATACAGAAAATTTCAGGTTTCAATTTAACACTGCAGAAACCCACCTTTAATTAATGGCCTTTAAATGATTAAATGGAGATTGCAATACATTGTTTTTGTTATTTATATGATGTGCAATGTTAATATGAACGTCACTTTTTATCAGCTTTGGGGAGTAGCAAACTAGAATTACAGTTGCAACACTACTAATTTTACAGTAGTGCAGCTGTAGCTGTACAAAGAGCAAATAGCAATGTAGCATGGTAAAACTAACAAGAATTGCTCATCAAAAGGTATTTCGCCTTCCACTGTATGAAAATATTTTGATACCATAGAGACGACATTGAGCAAAAGCAAGTGATTTGTCAGCACAGCTTTTGTCTGTTGACACAACTCATGGCAACACCACCAACTTATTTTGACAGACTCTGTTAGATAATAACAGGTTTTATTTGGCCGTAGTTTATTTTGGGTAAATTTTCAACTCACTTTTTCTTCATAAACATTGTAACATTTAGGGCAAAAATTTCAAATATTGCGATGTGAATTCTATCAATCATTTTGCATTTTGGTGCTCCAAACCAAATATATTTCTTAATGCGTGATTGATGAGTCAACACGGTAATCATGTGGTGAAAAATAATAGCACAAAACACATGCAATACTTCTGGAGGGGGAGTCAGTATCCACCTTTGCACAGCACATCAGGTGACTGTTACTATTTGCATTGATATTTTTGTAGTAACCCTAGGCCAGAACGGTTCCAGTAGCAATGATTGTCTGATTATCTTTTGCCCTTCCTTGCCAAAACAGTCATTTTATTTTTAGTTAATAAGAAGGTTTCCCCTTTCCCTCGAAAAGGTTGTCTTACCTTTCCCACAAACAGTGCCAGACACAGCAGCAGGGATGACATGCAGATACCAAGACAGGTGGGCAGAGGTTTTGCTACTGGAAGATCTCACTAAAATGCTGGAGACAACATATCCTATATTAATCTGGGATCAACAATTGAAAGATACTAAATTTATCATTTAAATTCAGTTTAAATGTTATTGATATGGTGTTTCTAACAAGGGACATTGTCATAAAGTAATCTGTTGAGTCTTGGGGTCCCCAGTGAAGGACACTGAGGCAACAATGGCCGGACTTCCATAGAGAGTTGAAAAGCCATGAGAGGAAGAAACCTATGCAAACACAACTAACAGTATAGGAAAGGGTTACAATTTCTGTATATTTCTTGGGACTTGCAACCTTGTTGAGCTTCAGGAGCTTGGTCAAGAGCAAATGAATGAAGAGCACATGAATGAAGAGCACATGAAAGTGTAGGGACAGGTATGGCCGTATAACTAGGAAGAAGAGGTAGCAGGGAACACAGTCATGAGGAATCCCTGAAGGCCAGTGCTTCAATAACACATGGCATCACAAAGTGATAGTCACAGTGATAGCAGTACTGTTCATGCTATTCTAATAGTCCTGTAAGCTTATTGAGAGAATTCATTGATCATTAGAATTAGGTGATCAGTGGTCATTGTTGCCACACCACAGCACACAGTGCACAACAACGGAATGTGTCCTCTGCATTTTACCCATATGTGACATCGTGACATAGCAGGGGGCAGCTAATTGAGCGCCTGGGGAGCAGTGCTTGGGGGCGGTACCTTGCTGAGGGTACCTCAGTGGTGCCTTGCTTGTCGGGGATTTGAACCACCAATTTTTGAATTACAAGTGCACTTTCCTAACCGTTAAGCCCCCTGCCTGAACAAACTGATAGCGGTCAGTAGATATTATTGTGTATAGCTCTATGGGATTGGGTAAGCATGACTCGGCCCCCTTCCCATCATCCTATACACTGACCGCCCGCCTGATTAGGGCCCAACTATGAACTGACTGTGGTGTGTAAATGGCATGTGGGGTGTGTCTGAGACTGAGCCAGTAGAACACATACACATTACACCCTGCCCTTTGTATGTACTCCCCGTTTGGCCAGCAGGTATGGCCAGAAGATACCATTTGGCCCTTCAAGCTCGATTGGAGAGAATTCAACTAATAGTTCAATAACTCTGATTAAATGGAACCCAAGGTTTTAGCTTGCACTAAACTAACAGGAAGATCATTCCATACTCTAACTACACATTATGCATGTAAAGTGATGTTTTCTCAAATCCATGTTCTCCCACAAAACATTGTCTTGTCTGATGAGTCTAGATTTCTGTTGCGACATTCAGTTTGTATGGTCAGAATTTGGCAAAAACAACATGAAAGTATGGATCCATCCTGTTTTGTATCAACAATTTAGACTTGTGGTGGTGGTGTAATGGTGTGGGGAATTTGGAACACTTTGGGCACCTTATTATCAACTGAATATTGTTGAAATGCCACAGACTGCTTCAGTATTGTTGCTGACCATGTCCATCCCTATATTACCACAGTGTACCCAGCTCCTAATGGCTTGTTCCAGCAGGACAATGTCAAAGTGTTAAAGTGTCAACCACAACAGCTGAACACTCTACTTTCTCCCAGCAATGCATGGCAGCGGGATTCAGGAGATCCTTGAAGTGCTCTTTCCACCATCAGATCATTTCCCCAGTAATGGTCAACAGGAACCCATTCTAGCTGTAAACAGCATGGCCAAAGTCCTGCTTGCCCCTCCTGACTCACCTAAGAGTTTGCTATCTCTTCAAGGCTGACGGAAAGTCATTTTCCCCCGTGGCCTCACCAAACTCATCCCATACTCAAGGTTAGCTTCCACACCTGCCAAAAGCACACTCTGCTCGGCCTGTCAGTACTGCATAGCTGCCTCCAGAGTTCCACTATCTAACCAAGCTCAGAAAGCCTCTTCCTTCAGCCTGACGACTGATCCATGCTGATTAGCACCACTATGTATGTCACTGAAACTGGAACTGACAGCCTTTCTGCCACACCTCTGTACAGCAATGGAGGAATGGAACATTGCCCACTCTGGCTCAGTATCTCCAGCCACCCTTGGAATATAAAAGAAGTCCTGCCAGAGGTCTGCCAGAGTTCCTGAACTGGGGCTTGTGCCAGCTTTTGTGGGCACCAGCATTGTACTGTAGATTATGTAGCTACCCAGCAACAAGATCTATACATTTGGGTCAACCAGAACTGTCTAGTATTTTCCCCAGCCATTTTATCCACCCCACCACCAGATGGTGATCAGCTGACAGCTCAGTTCCCCTCTTAATATCTGTTCACACAATCGCTTTCCTAATAGTTAAAGATTCCGTGGTAATTAATAACTTACTTACTTTTGTTTTAATCAAACCTTCACCAAATGCAGACAGCATTTCAGTTCCTTTTATGAAGGATAGCTATAACCATACCAATCCAACAGATAATTCAATAAATAAGAACATAACAGTGAAACAAGACTTAATAGATTATGTCACTCAAGAGCCCAATTGCAGCTAGTGGGGGGGTTTATTTGGGAAACCAGCAAGCATGAAGTGAATCAGCAGGCGGATATCTTGGAGAGGTCAGAAGCTGGGGCGGGGGGAGGTAAGCACTCCATGGAAATCCACGGGTGGGTTGGGGGTGGAGGGTGGGGGTGGGGGGG
>JAODJX010000041.1:19906090-19921503 GCA_026776945.1 Isichthys henryi
ACCCAGGCGGGGATTCGAACCCGGGTCCCAGAGGTGTGAGGCGACAGTGCTAACCACTGCACCACCATGCCGCCCTGGCTGGACACCCACTCAGGAAATTGTACAAGTGAATTTAATAATGTTTTAAGGGCTTCTGCCCAAGGGAATCATTCTTCTGAAAGGGAAATCTGGACAAAACTTTCGGTTCATCGCCAGTGAGCTCCTGGAGTTAATCGACATGCCACTGTTTGAAACAAAAATCAGTCTGTCCAAGACACAGTATGCTCACATGCGGACCTCATAATGGTTATTTAAGGATTCATACTGTGCGTCCAGAGCTGTTTTTCAGTGAAGTATTGTCATACTGTACTAAATGCACTATTCCTGCCCTGCTGTTTGTTTGCTTCTTACATGAACAAATGCTTGGAGTAAACAATCTGGTGAATGTGTGGGTGTTTAACTCACAGTTTCTGTCCAGTAGACAGACTGTTTGTTAGGATGTACCTTATGTGGGGCAGACAGGAGGGGTAACATTTCAGGCAGAGACAGGATAACGGAGTGAAGGAGCTCAGTCACAGGATGTTCAGGATGGTACATGTTGTGTTGACTGCAAAAGCTGCCACACGCCAGCAGTTTAAAAGTCTATAAACCTGCTTTTGTTTCCCGCTCCTGAAGTTTGTGTTACTTGGGTACTTTCCGCCCCTTTTTACGGTGTGTTTTAGAAATGATTTGTTGGGATCTTTATCGACTTGTGGCTGAGAGTATATTACGGGTAGGGAAATGAGGGACCTATTTTATCTTGGACATATCTCAGGCCCAGGACAGATCTCCTGCCAATGTGTCTCCATGGGTGCTGGTTGCCAGGACCCAAATTTATTTAGAAGATCTGTTAGAAAAGAGGTTGCCAGTCCTTCCAGGTCGATAAAAGCAAAAGTAGAGTTTTAGTTAGCTTGCTTATTTATCTGTCTCCAACCTCGCACACGGATGAACATTCTGTTAATGAAAAATGTACAGGTCCAGTCTCAGCCTCGCCTCCACTAGAACCACTACCCGGGTTTCGAACCCAGAGCCGGGCTGCATGCGGAGTGGAGTCCATGCGTCTAGCCAAGCTACCTTTCATGGGCCATTGTGAGCTTCTAGATAGCACAACCCAGGCCTCGTCTTTTGCGTCCCCATTAAACAATAAAAGATCACAGTCATTTGCAGAAGGAGAGAATAAATATTCATGACCTCCTGAAAATTTCCGGAAATCAATTTGGGGTCTTAACACTTATAATCGGCTGCCTCTTTTAATAGATTTGGCAAGCCGGTAGCAGAAGAGCGATCCTCCAGGAGGCCAAAGGACACTGCTCGATTGAGACACCTGTCCCCTAATGAAAGCCAAGGGCGTGATGTAGCCATGATGGAATAGTCAGTGATTCTCAATTTTCAGGGCTGGGATAATCGGAGGCCCCATTAAGACTTTTTCAAGTCTTTTTTTTTGGTGAAAGTATGGATATTTCACCACATGAACTGCAGTGGCATAATTATTCTCTGCAATAATTACGAGGACGATCTCTTAATTATTTTCTGTGTTTTCACACGGTTCTTTCGTCACGCTTCGTATGTAATTAGGGATCGGATATTTCGATGCAAAGGAGGCAGCAGCGCTGTGATAAAAAGGATGCATCGCGAGCCGCATAAAACCACAGTAAACTGTCACACTAATGAGTCCTGCCAAGACGACTTGTTTCGGAAAGACCATTAAATTGCGTGCCACTTTGCAGAAAGCTTACAGCCTTAGAGACCTTATTAATTTTGTTGCATTAAAAGTTGTGTACACAGCACTTTCATCGCAGAAGGGCAGACAGACAGTAAGTTCTGACTGCTGACATTACAATTGGAAAAAGTAATTCTGCAAAAATACTACAGAATCACAGAATATCCCTCCATTGTTTCCCATCAATTTGAATAGCTGCCTTTTAAAGTCTTGAATGGATTCATTTATATCCCAGTGCAGTTTCTTCAGTCAGATTAACAGCTTTATAAAATGCGCTATGTGACTCTGAAAGAGCTCCAGATGTATTCTTCATGAATGCCGTAATGAGAATTTCACACCCAAAACAACAAAAGGCGGCATTTGGGCAAACAGTTGGTTAATGAAGTGGACTTATGGACTGCTGGGTTAACAAGCAGTGCAGTTACCAGCACGTGATCCAGCGAATCCGGGACACTGTTAGTTTGTGTTTGACAGCAGATGGATATGGGTTCCAACCCCAGTCAAATGAAAAGCTTACACTCTATGTGATCCACTTCTCTGACCCAATCTTCTGTCTAGGGGCTCCGGTCCTTTATGCCACAGTATCTGAGAGGCTAATTTGTCCCCCCCCTCCTCCCCATATGGGGCATGCACTAAGGAACAAAATGCTAGTTTCTTTTTTCTCTCTCATGCGGCAGTTTCTAGAATGGGGCAGCTGTAACATGGACACTTCATTCCTCCAAACAATACCTGTCCTTCCTTGTAGCCTTTGGAAAAGCAGCCAGATCACTCTGCCACTGCGTGCTGCCTGACTGCAGGGCAGTGTGTGAGAAGCAGGGGAGAGGGACCCTATAAACCCTGATCTGCCATACAGTCACCGTACTCATCTGCTGCAGGACAGCCAAGGTCCAAGCCACCCACCAGTCACTGTACCCATCTGCTCCCAGACATGCAGGAGTGAAAGAGTGCTGTGGGTGAACCTGCATGTTTTTCCAGTTCAAATTTTTGAAGAAACTACAGGTATAAGCCTGGGTTTTTGTGTAGCATGACAGGATGGGGTGGTTTTTCATGGGGTGAGTCACGGACTGCCGAGCGGCAAGCAGCAGGTCTGCGGGACAGAAGATACCTTATGTGGTGTGATAAAGATGCAGATTTTGCAACATTTTTAATTGCTTGGTTGGTCATTTTATCTACAGCAAGTTTTAACTAGATATAATTCCCCAGTCCTGGTTTGGTTCGCTGGTTTTACAGATGGGTCTCCCCTAACCACCATGCGGGTTCCATGCCCTGCCTGTCACAGCCTGCCGAAGGCTTACTTGGAGAAGTGGATGGCGTGATGGCCAGCCACGCTGAAGTAGAAGTTGGTGGTGTGCTGCATCTCGTCGGTGTGCCCGCTTGCCTCAATCCAGTGGCCAATGGGGTGGCAGTAAACCCCGTCCACCATGTTGCTGTCATCAAACACGCAGCAGCGGTCGTGATGGGGACCGTTGCCTAGAGACAGCAGTCAGAACCACAAATATAACTTTTCTGTGGTGTATAGCAATAACAAGAAATGTAGACTCTAATTAAAATACCAACAGGTCAGACAATAGTCATGAGAGTGATAACAGTACCTTGATGGCGGGAATGGTACGTACTGTAAATTATGAAAGCGAGGTTACATGAGTGCAACAGCTGGCTGATATCTATCCTGGTTGCACCATTTTAACAGGATAAATACCTGGGACTCGCAAAAGGTTTTTCATCTAGTGCCAATGTGACAGCTAAAGCCGTATGCTGTCAGAAAGGCAGGGAATTTCTAAACCAGGTCTGACTGAATGACGTTTTTCATGGCTAAATGACCAAGCTGTGTGTCAACACAAGACTTGGTAAAAAAAAAAAAAAAAGAGTTGTTAATTAGTCACACGTTTGGAATTTTCTGAATATTGTTTTAGGACACTAGGATTAAAACAACGCCAAACAGCAAAGCAAAGCCAATTAGGAAAAATGAAAAGGATGTGTCAAATGTTCTTCGTTTCCTCTCTGTCGAATGAGCGCCCAGTATTCAAACAGCGGTTTCACGTTGCTTAATTATGAGATATCACTGATTTCCGGCCATTGACTTTGAACAAAATAAACTATGCAGATTGGTTTTGCAATTCTAGCGGGGACACTGCCCTGGGCAGGAACCAACGTGTGTCAGTGCTTCTGTGAACGGAAAAGAGGAGAGCGTGTATCTTAAATGTGCAGTTTTTGTGCGTGGTATGTTTACGCCAATCATGCAAAACAAAATAACTTGCTGGTGTTAACTCTTAATTTACTTTTCCCAGTAAACAGAGGAAACCAGGCCTTTTTATAGCTGTCCAGTACCGGTTTGGTTATTGAATTACAATAGACAAACAAGTAACGCGATTACTTACAAATGAACGGCTTTTTTTCACAGGGGAAATGGTATCTTTGTAATTTATTGAGTATCTTGTGGTTTGATTGATTGGACCCAACAGAGTCAACAGGTGCAGAACGACGTAGACAAAAACAACCCGTTCGCGGAGGCAGGCCAGCCCCCGAAACCGCTGGGTGGGTGATGCATGAATTACGGCTCTCTAATATGACAAAGGTTTGTCAAAGAAATCACAGAAAAGGTTAGCCATAAATCGAGCACGACGCTCTGGGGAATAAGCACTCGTAGCCATTTCATCAGGTCCATACAACCAGAATGCAGAATAAATAGTAATGAATCCTTTGAAAATCTGGTACGATGTCCTAATGCTGGCACATTAACATACAGCTATGAAATCCCGACAGGTCGCCAGGTTTCCAATAGGATGAAGGTGTTTTTGTAGTATTTTTGCAGAATTATTACAGTTATAATGTCAGCAGTCAGAACTTACTCTCCCTATAGCTCGATCGCCCTTGTTTAGGACCAAGGACAGCGCCCCTCATCGCATTTTGAAGGAGTTGACCAAGCACAGACCTACTTAACGAGGCACAGTTTCGCCTCGCTTGTTGTGACATCCTACCGCAAAATTAAGCAACTTAAGAAACTTCAAGATCCTATCTGAAGTTTGGACCAGTTCCGATTGTTACATTTCCTAAATGTCCACCCACTCATAATGGGGATTATTAACGGAAGATACTTGTTAATGTTACACGTTAATTCTTTTGCCACTTTTTATTTTTCCGATTTAATTTCGGTTCATTCATGCATCTATTTCATTTCTTTGAGATGTTATTTATATTGTTTGGTATGGATGGCCCAATTTATAATTCAAAGAATAAGTCGCGCAGACGCAGGTTTTAAAACAGAGCGCGCTATGCTTATTTGGGACAATGCTGCGAGATTATTCATGAGGAATAATTAATAATAAATGCAATGAGAATAATTAGCTGCAGTGTTTGCTAAGAGACTGTCAGCAGATGAAGATTTTTTCTTATAAACTGAACAGATTACATATTGATAAGATGTCGTGATGAACGTTTTGTAAAAGACAGCGTATATTGTATACTGCTTATTTATATACCTTGTCGTGATGTTAACACGCATGTGTGCCGGTGGTTTTAAAGATTAAACTCTGATAGTGTGAGTATAATGAATATTTCGTACCGCGTCACTTTAATAACTCGCATTTGTAAAACTAACATTACGGCGTATTAGTTATTGGTTGTGTATTTCAATGTAATTTATCATGACAATGAATTGAACAGTGGAGCTCACGATCGGCAATGCTGTGTAGAGAAAGACTGTATACTCTCTTGGCAAGACCTTTGTGCTGTCAAATAATCAGTAAACATTTTATATATGACATTTTTACAATGGCATTTCCGCAAGGATAAGCACAACCCGCTCTTCGAACGGCTTCTCAAATGGAAAGCAAGTAGGCTAAACGCGGCGCTGTGATTCCGATTTAGGCCTATACATTACGAGCTGCATGTTAAATGGCACCATATGCCGCAGCAAAACCGATCGTTTAGTAATTCAGAGGCGTTATGATTGTAATTGAAGGTAGTGCAGGATATGAGTGTGGGGGACTGTGTGCAGAAGATAGGGATGAGGTAGGTCTGTGAACGAGTGAGACCATTGGATGTGTACGACTTAGTATGAGTTACTAGTCTGTCTCCGGAGTATCACTTTCCAATTATGAAGATTTGTCGCCATCTACTTGCGAAAATGATGCACTGCTTCAAATTAAAATCACAACGTCTTTAACCTATTCTAATGGAGTAACTGAACTTTCAACGCAACCGAACATGCTATAGAGGTCGCAGTATTTTATTTTATTTTTTGTTTTCCAGCATGTCATCTGATCTATATTGTTTAAATTTCGAACACAAAAATAGCTTTACTTTAACCTTGAGCGACTCAATGTCACAACATATTTATGAAGTCAGTACTTAGTATACTTTAAAATATCGTATTTAATTAATATAGTAGGCCTGTATAATAGTTTTGTAAGTATAGATTACATAACAATAAAAATATAATGTCAACACAAGTGACAAAACACATGATAAACAAAAATAACTTCGTATGGTGCAGTGGTACCTTCCCAGATGAGGTTTCCGCCCACCCGTTTAACGAACTTAAACCAGTGTTTATCGGTGTACGGTTCCGCCAGCAGGACCTCGCCGGTCCAGAGGCAAGGCTCGCAGGTCGATAGCACCTTCCTCGACGGCGTCATCGGAACCGCCCTCGCCAGATCCCAGTGCCCCATCTCCGGACGGGAGCCCAGTATCAGCATTTCCACGTCTTCAGATTCTGGGGTTAGAACCACGCCGAATCTGAACAGCAGCATCTTTATTGTTTTCTTAAGAGAGTATGATAGTAAACAAGGCAGTTAGCCTGCTGCCTCCCCGATTCTATATATAATCAAATTACTGAAATACGTTCTTTCTGGTGCAGGTCCGTAATAGACGAAATATGATTACTTGCATCTGCCAGTATCTTTGAATTCATTAGTTTGGATAACGCACCTATCTGGGACACACTCATTAACTAACAAAACATCCTCTTCCTTTTCTGTTTATTAAACTGCGCGCAGACTTGGATAAATAGAGCAGCCAAGGTCGAAAGTAAAGACTACCGAAGCTGGGAGGGGACAATTTGTGCTAAATTCGTGTTTGAATAAATTGAGAAATGTGACGAAGCTGTGATTTTGAACGAAGAATGATTTCAGTCCTACTTCCTTCCCAACGCGTGGGAAATTAGATTGCGCTTCAGTTCGATACTGAATCGATACCTTTGGAACGAAGGGTGATGCAATATATTTGCAAATGACACCATCTAGTGGCTCGGAAGAGCAACTTCGATTTAAATGTCTGTATTGCAGTCTGAACGAAGGCGGGCATTTAGGGAGACATCCTGTCGAATAGCTATACTTATTTGACACGTTTATATACCACATGACAAACACTTTGTCTTGTTAGCCGTCTTGTCAGCAACCATATCACCTGCAGTTCAGACTAGGTAATCCTTCAGAAAGTAAGCGGATTTGGCCTGGCCAATACGTGGATGGGAGACCAACTAGGAAAGCAGGGTTGCTGTTGGAAGAGGTGTTGGTATGGCCAACAGGTTAGCTCATCCTGTGTTCTGTGTGGATCTCAATGCCCTAGTGCAGTGACACTGCTGTTAAAATGGTGCTGCCCTTCAGATGAGATGTAAAACTGAGGTCCTGACTCTCTGCTCATATAAGATTCCTGAACATCTTTCAAATGAGTTGGGGAGGTACCCCGATGTCCTGGCTAAAATTGCCCACTGTGCTCCTATCAGATCTGGCACCCTAATCATCCCCTATATCTATTTGGTAAATTCCACCCCTTCATCAGTTTAGGTGAGTTTACTGGCACAGAATGGCTGCTGTCACATCATCCAGGTGGGTGCTATACAGTGGTGGAGGTTGAAGTGACTCTCTGTTGGTTCTGTAAAGCACTCTGGGTGTCCTGAACGCTATACAAATGCAACTTTCTCTCATTCATGTTCTGTAACCGCTTGTTCTATTCAAAGTTACTGGGGGTCCAGTGCATATCCCAGGAGTTACGGGTGCAAGACAGGGAATAATCCAGGATGGGGTATCAACCCATCGCAGGGCACACTCAAACAAGCACACCTACTGGCAGTTTGGTAACTCAAATTAACCTCAAAATATTTTTGGACTGGGGGAAACTAGAGTATCCAGAGGAAACCCGATGACAACATGGGGAAAACATGCAAACTGCACACAAACTCCAGGGGTATGAGGCATCAGTGCCAACCACTGCACCACCATGCCGCCCCTTGATATATATACCCAGCTATAGAGATTTTAAGATGCCGTGAATGCAAATATCAGATGTAGCTGGACATTTAACCAAGGGTATGGCAGAAGGGCCATTGTGAGTAGATATACTGAAATCACTTGTTGTTCATCAAAGGCTGTACCAGGTGTTTGAAACCACACGGAGCACCAGGATTAACAAAACACACAATTATGAGAAGTTGAATATGATTCTTTAATTCAACGGCAATGAAATTTCATGCATCGATGTGATCACAACAAGAAAGATGGGATAATTGTTCAATGTCACATTTTCTCTGTTACCATGATGAGGGGAAGACTTTTGACAAAACAGAAATTTAGCCATTTGCTACTAGCAGCATTTGTTTCGAGTTATATCCTCCACTGCACCGGCCTGCAAGTGATGACTCTCTAGATACCGAGATCTGAACACACATGACACTCCTGTCTTTCAGGAGGCCCCCCAGTCACACTTGGGGATCATCCCAAGTAGAGATCATGCTGGTCTTGGGTTAGCCAGCGTGCTGTTGCCAATGAAAGTAACAAGGCACAAGTAGAGGGCCATGACTTTGCTGTCTCATAACAAAGGTGTAATTTTGGGTGAACAAATTTCACTTGGAATCCAAGTACCCTTCAATCATTTCATGATTTTCATCCCATTAACACAGAATGCTGTTTGCTTGAAGTATGTATTGTGGATACAATTTGCATGTTGAGTTATGTCAAAACCACTATTGTTGTATGAAACAAAGCAACTTTAGAGTATATATCCCTAAATACACTATGCCCATCCTTAGTGTCTGACAAATGTGCACTATAAAACTTAGTAAACGTTACAGTCAGTAAAGTGCTTGGTGATCTTTATAATAAACGTTTATTTATTGCTTAACACGCAAACCAGGTGCACTAGAAAAAAGATGAAACGCAAGATATGAAACAAAAACAGAGTTTGAGAACGTCCCATCCGATTAGTCCTGCGATGCCGGATTTTACGGAGAGAAAAGGCCAACGCAGACTTAAAAAAAATTCAAGCCTGAGAGAATGTTATGATTCATCTGTCCTCTGAGCCGTATACAAGACGACAAGCTGTGGCAGGCACGCGCCGGCGGAATTACACGCTCATCCACAAGCAGATTGTGTTTTTTGGTTTGGTCAGACTTGGGAAAGACAAAAAATCCTCAAGCGTCCTGCTTCGGGAAAGTGCACACGGTCCTCTGAACATCACTGGAGTGACCCAAAACGAGGGCACTTTTAAACAAAGCAAGCCATGCGAGATAATGACATGACACTGGTGTCGATCCTGGGGACAGGGACCAAGTGAGGGGGCTGTGGATTCCTCACCATGATCACCATGAAAGTCCAAGTGTTATTTCTTACATTAAGGCTCCTCCTTTTGACTTCATTGCTACACAGTACTGACTTTTTAATATAAAAAATAAATTTAACAGCAAAATATTTATTTACACAGTGATAGATTATTTAAAGTATGATACTGGCTTGAGGACGGAGCGCAGTGAGCGACCCTCCTTGGTGAGTTCCCGGGTGAAGCACATGCAAGGCAGGGGCACGGCCTCCTCGTGGCGCTCCACCGTGTTGAAGCGGCACTCCTTCAGGTGGTCGGCCATGCTGGTAATGTCGGCGAACTTCCAGTCCTTCACGGTGCTGAAGGACGTGCTGAAGCGCCATACCTGGCAGGAGGCGGAAGTGCAGAAAGCGGCCATTAGCGCACGAGCCCTGGTATGGTCGTCTTACATGGGGTCGCGGATATGATGTCTAAATGATTTTCATATAAAACCTCTGCTAAAAATCACCCCAGTATTTGTAGCAACCAATACATCTATGTATTTTTTTGACTCGTCCACTAATCACCCTTGTTTAGCTAATCAATACGTCACTGAGTTATTCATTGAATTATGTTAAATTTCGCCACCAGTGCCATTAATTAACAAATACATGGAATGGCTGGGTGCCCCTGAGGAGACGTTTGCCAGCAAGATATCAGTAACTTGTGTTACTGTTAATTTAATGTTCTGTTGTTCAATTATGTTGTTTTCTGTGCAAATATAAATTTACTACTCACATAAATAGCATTAAACATTTTTTGACTGCCGAAGACTTTTGCACAGTCCTGTAGATCTTTTTTAATGAATGAACATGGAAACTCTGACAAGAGTAGCCTGAGAAGTTAGTGTCTATAACCACATGATCATGTTTATGATGTCACACATCCACAATGCCCCACCTTGTCTTTGATCTGCCATGAGGGGCACCCGGCATTGCCCAGCCGCTTCTCCCAGAGCAGCACCACCATGCCACGTGTCTGCAGCAGGCTGGCACAGAGGTCCCTCATCGTTCGTGACACCCGGGACAGCTGGCACAGGCTAAAACCATCCAGGAAGCTGGCGATGTGCTGCAGCACCTCCAAAGGTAGGCCGCTCAGCCGGTTGCCACAGTCTCCGGGTGCCGGCTCCACCCAAGGGATGGGACTAGGCTGTACCCCGAAGGACCGCAAGTGCCGGTCGTGGACGATCTTGGATCCCTGCGTGGAGGGGCAGAACCGACGTTGGGAGAACGTGCAGCCATAGTAGGCAAGTGGGCAGCGCCGCTCCATCCAGCCATTTAGCCCTGCGTGAATATCCCCGTGTACGTTCTTGAAGTGGGAAGAGAACTCGTCCCTTTTGAATAGCTGCCCGCACACGAAGGTAAACATAGAGCGCTGCTTGGTCTGGTCCCGGGCCACACACTCCAAAACCAAGTCGAGCCTCAGAGAGTGGAATGGACTGGGGTTGGTCAGCTGGGGATTGGCGTGGTCGCAGGCGGATGCTGACGCGATGTCTCCCACCATGGTGCTGGTTGCCAGGATGGTGGATGGGAAGGAGAAGGTCTGGGTGCCGATTTCCACGCTGTAGCCATCGGCGAATCTGCTATCACAGATACCCTGGCCTCCGGGAGAGTCTCCCTCCAGGTCAGACGTATCCACTGCTTTGTCCTCCAATTTGGCTTGACTTGGAAATGGGTCAGTGAACGTATCCCTTCGACCATTGAAGGCAAGCATGCCCATCCCTCTCAGTGCCTGGAGGTTCTGCAGCTTTTGCCCAAACCACTTCTCCTCAAACTCCACTGGTGAGTGCTCCTCGTTCCGCTCATCACCAGAAAGTGGAATTGGCAGCGGAAGTGTCGGAGGTTGGGCCCTGGGGGGCTCCTGGGTTTCCAAGGCTATAGAATCCTCCGGCAGCTCTGACATCCCATCGGGCCGTTCTGTACCCCGAGACCTATTGGTATCTGTACATCCAGGCCCCCCTGCCCTTAATTCCATCTCATCCAGGTCCGGCTCATTCTGGGCACCACTGCTGTAGAAGCCATTGCATAGGGGCTCCTCCTTGTCCTTCATGATTATACCCTTTGTACTCTTCTCTTCCATGACTTCTAAGAGTTCAAACAATTCATTTTGCTCCATCCACATCTTCCCATCCCCCATGTCTTCGGGTGAGTGGTCCCTCCCTCCCGCCTCCTCCACCTTACAGTCAAGCTCTTGGCCACCACTGTCCGTCACCTTGGCTTCCTCCACATGCGACGCTTCATCTTCTGCTTCACCATGGAACTCCCCATTACTTTCAGCATTCCTGTCGGTTACAGCCCCACTTATCGGGCCCATGTCCTTGGTAGCACTGTTGAGGATACCCAAGGCAGCCACCAAACTTCTGCTGGTTTCTGCCGTGGCTTGGTAGAGTTTGCTATACGACTCCTCGTCCAGGCTGTTGATCCCATTAGCAATTTTCTCCCTCGCCGGCGTCGATGCCAGCGGCACCTTCTCGCTCACGCTTGGCTGTTTCTCAGTAACTCTCGACATCGCCATCACCACCTTGAGAGACTCTAAAAGCATCTGTTGGTCCTGCTGGGCCAACGCCATGTCCAGCTGCTCCACTTCGTCCACATCTTCGCTCAGGCTCTCATAAGACGTGCGATCCGCGTAGCTGACGGGCCACCGATTCCACTCCATGGTGCAGCAGACCACGCTGGCTGGGCAGACCTCCAGGTGCTCGGCGATTTTGTTTCGCGCCACCGTAAAGGGGCAGCCGAAGCCGCTGTTCAGACATGGCACACGCTCCTGCGGGCACAGCAGCCGGTGCTCGCCCGCTTTGCACGTGTGGAACACAGCTCCGCAGACCAGTGCGCAGCCCATCAGCTCGCAGGCCTTGCCTGGCTCCGGCCTCACCATGCACCGCCGGCTCACGCAGCCCATGCAATGGACGTGCTCCGTCTCAATCTCGGGGGGTAGTGCCTCTGCAACGTGGAACCAACAGTCATCTTAAAAACCATAAACACAGAGGATGGAATGTATGATATCGTGATGTTTTTCAATTTACCTTTTGCCTGTGCGACATTTGTCAATTCCATACTTGGATCCCTGAAACGTGGAAAGAAATGTAAAATTATTATTTTTAAAACAACTCTGCATTTCATTCATAATACACAGGCATTCCAAAATAACTTAGCCCTACAGCTATGCACCTGTCACACAAACCCACGCCCACCTTTGTAAATTCAATATACCGGGAGAAAGCAATGGGGTGAGCAGGAGTAATGGGGTGAGTATGGAGGATGGAAAAAAAATGTTGACACTATATCTGTCTGGTGGCCTATGGAAAATGTCAAACCCCTCAATCACCTCAATTGCCTGTTCTTCTTCCGCTTAGTGTGAGACAAAATGAAATGGCCCGATGCAATCGGAGACCAGTGACCATCTCAGCAGGCAGTGGTCTAACAGGAGTGTGAGAGTCCAATTCAAAGGGCCTTCCTCTAGAACAGGCTTTCCCAATCCGATCCTCGGGGACCCACAGACAGTCCACGTTTTTGTTCCCTCTCAGCTCCCAGCATTTGAAAATAATACATTCCGAGTACTTAATATATCCATCCATCCAACCATTCATCCATCCATTTTTTGAAACCGCTTGTCCTATTCAGGGCTGCAGGGGGGTCCGAAGCCTATCCCAGATGCTATGGGCTACTTTGTATATTACCAATATATTTTAATTTACATAAAAGAACAAGACATGCTGCCCCTCCCAAAACTTGGAATAAAGTAATACCGTGATATAACACCGTCACCGTCCAAAAAGTGAAAAATATCGTCATAATAATTTTAGGTCATATGGCCCACCCATAGTCAAAATCTCCATATTGGTACATAATTAGTACTCTGTCTTCCCTCCCAGTCAGTCTTGGCTTTTGAGGTTCAGTTGGACTGTTCTGAAATATAGGAACAAATAAGACTGCACTAGGTAGCATGGTGGGTCAGAAGGTAACACTCCTACCTCAAATTCCCAAGGTTTAGGGTTCAAATCCCACTTCCACTGTGTGTGTGAAGTTTGCATGACCTCCCTGTGTCACATGGGTCCCAGTGCAAACAAAGCCTGTATCTAGAAATTGCCAGTAACACAAATGCGTGTGCTTTATGATAAACTGGCATCCACCCAGGGTGCTCTGTGCTGTCTGGCACAGGCTCTCGGCTACTCTGTCCAGGGAAAGCAATTGGAATATGGAGGGAGACCCGGGTCTGGCTTCTTTCTGAAGTTATAGAATGATTTATACAGCTACAGTCTATAATCTAATTCACTTCAACACACAAATCCTGCATTGGCAAAACTCCTTGTTTAAAAAAATGTGACCCCCCCACTTTAAGAAAATAAAATGCAGAACTTGTGTGTGTAAAGTACATTGCTAAACTGGCAAAAATCACGGTATCACTTGGCAAATGTAAACAAAAAAAAAACTAAGCTGTAAAAACATGTCATCTGGCTAGAAGAAATACCCCCTATCTGAGATAACTACAGTAAATATCCTGAGAGAAGCCTGCAGTCAATTAAATTTATTTTCGATACTGAATCTTTAAAATAATAGCAAATTCACATGTCCCCATGTATAATTTATCATTATATAATATCCATACTGGATTCACAATTTACATCCAGCAGAATAAAATGGCAAGCTTGGATACGTTCATCACATTTTGACATCAGTCTAGTACCTCCAAAAATATCTTTAATAAGTTCTTTAATATTCTTGTCAGAGTGCAACAGGTGAACTGTGTGGAGACGTTCCAGAGCTGATGTTTACTTAAAAATGTTCTGAGGGCAGAAGGAAAAAATGGTTGGTTCAGAGAGAGAGAGAATTAATCGGACTGTGGGGGGGGGGGGGGAAGATCTCATTGGTTGGTTCCACCTCCTCTACAATCTGATTGATCATCTCTCTGAACCAATCATTTTCCCTTCTGCCCTCAGAATATTTTGTTGTCAATAAAATTCCCATGAGCATGTTTCCAGACATCATCCTTTCTCCGTCCGTCCATCATCTCTTTGTCCGGTTTCATGTAAGCCGTCACATCTGTAACACATTGTTGATGCATGGGTCTGCCCAAGAATACAGCACACCCACCAATACCAGTTACCGCTTACTGGCAGGTGGAAACATTACCTATATCGATACCGACACTCATCACTCATGCAGGCAGACGGACAGTGATCCGCCGCACAGCTCCTGGTGAGGAGCTCCGGTACAGTTAAATACAGCATAAATTATTCACAGTTATGGTCCATTTTATTCAGGGCATCTGCACCCTTCCCTGTTAAACCCGAAGCTGCCTGTAGCAGATGTGGATTCGTTGTAGCTTAACTGTCCCCGCTTTCTGACATCACACTCGCCGGTAGCCGTAAGTTTCATTTCTTTAACTTGTTAAAGTTTTACACGCAGGAGTAAGCTACACATATTATCCATGAGTGCACCTTAAGCCCTTTGGCGGTGACGCGGAGGAGCCCGCGGGCTATCCAGCGACACGGCCAGCGGGCTGCCAGCGAACAAAGAACGCGGAACTCGATCGATCGGACTGGCTCTCGCCCGACGCGTCGACTCGAGCGGACCTCCGGGATGACAAAAGCGGTGACAAAGCAGCATCCCCAGGCCGTGGTCGCTGTTAGAGGGATGGCTGCACCCAGCCGAGGGGCTGGCTGAACTTTCTGCGGTCCTATAAACAACCGGAGTGCCGCAAATGCTGCTTACCGTGGCAATGCAATTAACTGGATTTCCCTGGTCACTTGATGCGATCGCTCGCCTTGCGTACGTCCCCGTGTAGCTCCTCACGTTTATATGGCAGTTCTGACACTTTTACCGTGTCTACCTTAGCGCAGCTTTACGCTCGGGGTACCTGTAATCTCGCAGTTACATTCCCCCTGTCTGTAGCCTTTTTTTTTCCCTGGGACGCCGCTCTATGACGTCACCACGTAGCGGTCGAAGTTCGGCGAGAGAAGAGATACATTTAAAGGGGCAGCGCTTTCCTTCAACGCTCCTGGGAATGTGGCCGTCAGTCTGAATTAGTGATGGGATTTATGGCTCTTTGAGGGGATCCGGATCTTGGCGATCCGTTCCTTTCAAAGAGCCGTTCAAAAGAA
>JAODJX010000041.1:19954701-19971562 GCA_026776945.1 Isichthys henryi
GTGTGTGTGCTGGTGATACAGTGTATTTTAGCCTTGGACTGTGTGTGCTGGTGATACAGTGTATTTTAGCCTTGGACTATGTGTGTGCTGGAGATGCAGTGTATTTTAGCCTTGGACTGTGTGTGTGCTGGAGATACAGTGTATTTTAGCCTTGGACTGTGTGTGCTGGTGATACAGTGTATTTTAGGCTTGGACCGTGTGTGTGCTGGTTGTACAGTGTATTTTAGCCTTGCACTCTGTGTGTGCTGCTAATGCCGTGTTTTATAGCCAGTAATTGATGTGTACAGTGCCTCATAATGGTGCTGGCAGGAACAGAAGCTTGATTGTTTGCTGATGTCCACTTAGAGCTCCCTAAGCCTTGTCCTGGAAGGTCAGTGCATTAACAGCTTCTCATGTTATTTCAATAAACTAACTAATTGCGTTTTTGCTCATAGCGTTTATAGTATTTTCATATACTGTGGCCTGACCGAATCATTACTGGACCCCAATTACCAAAGCAGTCATTATTATCTAAACATACATAGTTTGTGTTTATACTGTTTGCAGCTTGACTGACGTGATTCTCCTTGGCGTCCAAGTGCAGGTAACTCCAGTTCTGTAAGCAGACCTCCACCCACAGCCTGTCACCCTCTAGGGGATCCTCTGGTCGCCATTCTCCTGGACGGGTGATGTCATCAAAGCGACCGATCCAACTCTGAGTGCCTCTATAATTTCACACCTCATCTGGAGGTAGCAGAGCTCTTTATGCAAGAGCCAGATACATAAAGGTTCTTAACTTTGCATTTCCTGTGGGAGTTTCCTCAATTTCTCCCAATGATGGACCCACTGATCACTCACCGCACAGCAGGACCCTTAAAGTAACACTTTTCCCTAAACTTTGCAAGAATTCATATATTGTGATATATTTTTAAAATTGGATTTGAAGTGTATGAATGAAATCTGTGTTTGTTAGGGTATCATAAATAGCACCTGCGAAACAGTATGTTGCTACAGCTTTTGGAAACAATACCTTTCTTATGTTACTTATAATCCTTAAAATTTCATATGTAGGCATTTTGTGTCAACCTGTTTCTGCTTGAACTGACCCCAAATGACACCTTTGTATACAAACAGGTATACAGAAAACCTTAAACACACCTTCGTGTTATTTGGTACACTTGGCTAGTACCTGGTAAGACCCAGTTCTGCCTCCAGAGTTGCTTCAAGGGTAGATGAGGTGTGTGTTCAGCGAAATCCTTCCGAACACCACTGTTGTAATGAGCTGTTATATTTGCATTTGTGGCCTTCCTCTTAGTTTTAACGAGTCTGGGCAGCTTCTTCTTGCAGTAACAAGGTGTTTTCGGTCACAGAAAAGTCAGAAAAGAAAATAACTAGATGACTTATGTTTTAGATTCCCTCGTTGTGGGAGGTGAAATGGACTGCTGCTCCTAACACTCAGTCCTGGGTCAGCCTTGCTTGTCCTCTGAGGTGGGTCTGTAAAGCTTCTGTTGGCTAGCAGGTTTACATAGGGCTTCACGAATGCTGTGCAAAACCCACCCCTTTTGGACGATGTGATGTGAGCAACCAATAGAAAAATATGTAGTAATAAAATATGCACACTTCCCATGAGCACTGCAGCCTACCACAGTATGTGTGCATGTAGATACAGGCAAGGGAGATACAGGTCAAGGTGAAGCTAAAATGCTTCAAATGGCTTCTGGTTTGAAGGTCAGGAAAAGTTGCATTTGGAAGAACTGTCAGCACCTAAATGACCTGCAGAAACATGTAATGTGTACCACCATTTCCCTTTAGGTAAATTATATGAATGCCGCCTTTAGTAGTGGCCCAGCATATGGCTTGTGAGATGAGCATTTAAAATGAGTTATTTTAAGAGTGTTAAGTGTGCTTGGGACCAGGTGAAAACAGAGTTCAGCTGGAATGAGGATGAATATTATAAATAACAATGGCCTGGACACTCAGAGCTCTTCACTTTAGTTATGTCCATTGTAAATAGCAGCCAAAGCTGAAGAAGTGAATTGGAACCACATTTCTGGTACTGAAATGCTTCCCTTGCTGTTCAACATCGATTGTTCATTAGTCTCATAATGCATCAGAAGCAAAACATCTGGCAATGGACAGGTTGATAGAAGTAAAGGGTGATTGTCATGGGAAAGAAGTGTGATTTGTTCCTTGTCCGCAGTAACTAATTAACATCTCATTACTAATGAATAAATACCTTATTACTAATTAATAAACATCTCATTATTAGGCACTACAGGGGCTTAGAATTGATTTATCGTTCAAGAGGTGCTTTTCAGCTGCACCACTGTTTAAAACTGAGGCCCCCTGCTGGGCAGTTGGTCAGGTATTAAGAAGCAGTGGGCAGACTGACTCAGATCAGGGTTCGAATATCTGATCTCTGTGATCTGCCAAAGGTACCTGAGAGCCCCCTGGTGGCGAAACAGATTCGGTATCCACTTGCCAGCTAAACTATTTCGAATCATAAATATGACAGTTCCTAAGCCTGTATTGATAACCCCCCAGCTATTCCATATATTACACCCCAATGTGATTCTGTTAATTCTGGGCCTAAATTATTTTATTGGCTTAATCTGGGGGGGTGGAATTAGAGGACTACGTGGGATGGTTATGGTTAGTCAAAGAGAACCTCTGGACTCACCAATCTAGGTTATCTATGGTGGAGTGGCATCCCATCCAAGGTCTTTCTCTTACCTCTGTCTGTGTCTTCTGGGATAGTCTCTTGGCTCCTTAGGACTCTGAACTGGATAAACGCTTATCAGTAATAGATGTATGAACCAAGTTAGACTGGTTGCCCACTAATACGCTGTTTCATTCCCCCGTCTAGCATCTGCCTGTGGGTGGTTTCAGGAGCGAGCATCTCTCATGTTCTCCTATCTAGACTTATGGGTGTGCTGGGAATAAGGCAGGGGGTCATCGGTCCCTGGAAGGAGTTTGGCAGAGATGACAAGTGACCTGACTGGAAAATGGCAGAAATAGCTTTATATCTTTAAAAAAAATAAGATCAGTGGGCTTCCATTGCTGGTGAATCAGCTACCAGGTTTCATAAACCATGTGAATCTCCTACCCTCTCTGTTTAATCCTATAATTGCACAAAAATAACAATAAAAGATATTTAATTTAAATTTAGCTATTTATTTTATTTAATTTAACTTTATTCATATCCTTCATTCAAGGTAAAAAAACAGAAAACTACTGCAGGAGACACTGCTTGAGGGCAAAATGCATGGAAAATGGGAGTAAAGCCACACAGAGAGTGCAGACCCTGGTTTACACTGGTGGTTTCTGTAGATGCGCTGCTATAAGTGGGCCGTGATGAATAAATAAAGGTGCTGGGATTGTGTTTAAACGGCTCTGGGCTCAGGCCGGTCCGCCACGGTTCCCCGGGAGCCTGCCGGCCCGTGTAACGAGCAGCTGTGCTGGGCTTCATGATCTGGGTGGCAGGACGGGGGAATGCTCATTAATTAATTAATGCTCGTGGAAGCTAATCAGGCCAGTAACACTCGCGTGTTTCCTTTCGCTCTGCTGAAAATGTAGGCCGCTGGAGTTCAGCCGGCGGAGCCAGGATTTCGGAAACCGGCCGCGGCACTGAGCACTGGTGGAGAGTTAGGGTGAGGAGAGGATTTCTGTTCCCGCCGAAAAAGGAAACAGACATTAAGGCCAAAATCAATCTCGGCCATTTTCTGGCAACATCTGCAAACAAATGTGCACATTTCCACAACCTTTCTGCGACCATTTTCACAATGCAGTTAATTAAACAAAATGTTTGAGTATCGGTTTCATTTGGACCCAGCACCCCAAATGTTGGACATGGGACAAGCTTGCCAAGAGCTGTCCACTTCCCCATTCGTAGAAACACACACTGTAAGCCAGCCATGGTCAAATGTCGGCAATCAGTAAACAAATGTTGAGTTACTCAACTGGTCTTCAGTTCACCTAACGAGCTATGAGCTCCTTATGTGAGAAGAATCGGCTTGGATGTTATTTATCGCATTACTTCACACTTGGGAGCCACTGCATAGTGTGTGAGCAATTCTGAGTGCTGTAGAAAAAAAACTTAGTTTAAGGGCAAGAGTACTTACAACAGGGAAGAGATAAAAATCTAAATAACATTTTTAATTAAATGTGTCGGAAATTGACTTTGCTTAATCCACCTTAAAAAATGGACAGAAATTGAAATTAATTTGCCTCTAGCACCAGGAGGTGTTCAGTTTGATTCGTCAGTTTCAAATGTCATATAAAAATGTGTCTGTGATCTGGGCCCCAGTTTTAAAAAGCAGCACCTGAGAATCTGAGAACGGTAGTCCAGCCTTAGGGAACCTGTAGGGGTTTGGAATTGTGAGGTGTACCTCTAGCACTGCAGCTAGTCACACATAGCTGTTCCCAGTCCTTCACTGAACTGTAATTCTAAATGGGGAGCATGTGTTGAATTACTGTGACCGTTCTTAACAAAATATTCAAGTGTTCCTTAATGGAAATCCAATTTGAGGCATTTCTGTCTGAGGCAAGCAGATTTCTATCTCTGCCAGCCCCAAACAAGATTCCTTGTGCCTCTCAGTGAAATATCTTATATTCTGAAAACAGATCTCCTTGTATTTTTTTTAAACAGGCAAAACGGTTTAAATTGGCCAAGGTATTCCGACTTAAAAATCAGCCTTGTTAACTATTATGAAGCCTCAGCGTGTAAACTCCAACACAGTGTTAAGGGCTATACACAGACTGGGGTACATATTGGAAGGTGTTTGTTGATAGGTTTGCATTTTATTTATTTATTTATTTATTTATTTTTTAAATCCCTTTGTCCTGTCCGGCAGCTTTAGCAAGCAGAATCGTGGTCTGAATGCACTGCTGTGCCAAACATGTTTGCTTTATCATGAGGGGCTCTATGAACTCTGTATAGGCCCCTCATAGTGATCGATTTCTTTTTATTTTAATTTTATTTATTTCATTTTTCACACATGTAAAAACATTGCAGTGGGTGAGCTGGCCGTAGAGGAGGGACATATTGAGGAGGGGGGAAAAAAAAGAAGGAAAAAGAAGGGAAAGGAGAAGAAGAGAAGAAAAAAAGGAGTGGATAGATTCAGGAAGGAGTAAACAAAATTAAAGGTTTGCATTTTAGGTCCCAAATGGAAGGCATACTGTATAGTGTCTTAGCCAATCAGATGCCTCAAGAAAACATCTCCATTAGCCTGGATAGTGATTTGCAAGGATACTGAAAAACATGAAAAATCATGGGTAAAACAGAGGGAGAAACTTTTGGAACTTCTAGTCTCTTCTGCTGCTCAGGCTGGTGAGGCCAGTTTTCACCATGTAAATTGCACATTTGAAAATGTTAAAATGAGTTACTGTTAGGTATGAGTAGGGACATATTCAAAGGCGGAGCCACAGGAGCACTGGCCTGAGCTGAAAGCTGATTGGTCCCCGGAGTGCCTCCTCCTCGTCACTCACCAACTGAAAACATATCATTGGCTAATGATAAAGTTGGCCCCTCTGTATGAATTATAGCCCTTTTTATGCTCCATATTTGAAATCAGCAGTTATGAGGTGATGATCATGGGGTCAATGTCGCTACCTTTGCTCCTCCAGTGATGGCTGGGCTGACCGAGACGAGGTGGTGGAGGGGTACGAACAGGAGGCTGAGGGTGGCATCACCATGAAGCTGCAGTCGGCCGAGGTCACCTCCTTCAACGACTACTTTCTGAAGCTGCGGCTGGACGCCAATGCCAGGAATCCGTGGTTCGGCGAGTTCTGGCAGCACCGCTTCCAGTGCCGGATCCCAGGCCACCCGTCCGAAAACACCAACTACAAGAAGATCTGCTCTGGTAAGATCTGTCCCTGGCAGGGCTTGCTGAAGTCACGTGAGGGACTTGAGGGATGTGTTATGTGCATAGTTTCATGCAGAAGAGCAAGCTGGGCATCACAATGCGAGATCTGGCATTACAACTCCAGTAGAGTTCTGTTGCTCGGCACACATGCACATAGAAGGGCCTGACATTTCAGCCACTAGCGGGAACATAATGGCGGGAAAAGTGTAACAGACGTCCCTCCTGGGGCCTGCAGGAGAGAAGCGCAGTGTGGGGCCCTTTGTGTGCCTCTATTACTAAGTCATTAGCACTTGTGCAAGGCGTACACAGTTGTGCAAAAGCCCACTTCCTGTTTTCCATTTTTTTCCCCCTCTCTGTCGACCTCGAACGTAGTCTTTGCAAACAGAGGCACGCAGACAGACTTCATGTTATGGTTGATTTGTTCAGACACAGGACAACACTGTCAAGAACACACCTTTTAAATCACGCAGTCAAACGGACACCAAGCAAAATTCAGATTAATCACATCTCTGTTTGTCAGAAGAATTTATATATTTATACCATAAACACCGATGAGCCAACACATTATGACCAACCCCCACGTGGCTCGATGCCTGTGCTGTGACATGAACTCACCATGGCTGACCACAAGCACCCCGCAAACTTGCCGTTTCAGAATACTCTGACCCAGTCGTCTGGCCATAATGATCTTTCCCTTGTGAAAGTCATTCACATCTGTCCATTTCTTCTGCATTAAACATGTCACCTACGAGTATTAAATGTCACCTTAACATCTAATACATCCTAGACCTTGACACATGCCATTTTCGCTAGATAGTCAACAGAATTCACTACACATGGGGATGGTCATAATGTTTTGGGTCATTGATGTATATGACTTTTTGGTGATTTTTCCACTTTTTTCCACTGTGGATCAAATTCTAACAATGAAGACAAAATTCATATAACAGTAAAAAATCCAGAGGGTCAAGAGGTTTATTTTAAATGCAACCTTATTCAGTCTGCATTTGTCTCCCCTTCATTTAATTTAATTTATTGAGTTATTTTTTTTATCACACTTTACATCCTAGTACTGTTATTAACTTTGGTTTTAATGTGATGGAGAAATGCAGACATACCTTAACAGCGGTAACGCAGCACCATAACGCTAACGTAACCGTGATGCTTAGTTCACTGTTCTGTCACTTCTGTTGTTCTCTCACAAAAAGCACCGGGAAGGTAAGTGCTGCTTTCATGTCCTGTAGGGGAATCGTAGAGAGAGCTGACTTAGGTGCATCGGTTACGGGGTTCGATCTGGCTGCACACAGAGGGGTGCCAGTGATTCATTCCATTCACAAAGCCCTTGTGATTTGAATCAAACACGAAAAAGTACAAGGAATGTTACAAAGTACATGGAAATAATGTGATCATTAGAAAACGACGATAACATCATGTTCTTACGTTACTGACATTCTTACGTTGTTGAAGCAATCCATCATTTTAGCACCATTTTGCATCAGATAGCCTGCCAGCACTGTTTGAATTAGAGTCTTTCCAGTGTTACTCCAGAGTAATGTTAGCCCACATCATTGTGTTGTACACGTATCACCAAAGCACAAGGAGCTTGGATCTGCTGACCTCTCCTGTAGAGCCAGAAATGCCAGCGATGGACAGACAAACGTGTGTGATACGGGGCTTTTCCTCGCCAGCCTGCATGCAGCCTGAGTTGATGCACTAACCAGAGGCGTGGGGGTGCATGCGCAGTGGCTTCTTGTCTCCCGAGAAACGTAGTAATGTGATTTCACTGGTCGTTTAATTGGGCGTCTATACTCACTATAATCATCGCTGGGCTCTTAAACTTCTTTTTTCTTTTTTAAATGTTAATCTCTGCAATGCTAAATCATAAATTGAGAACGTAAAAAGAATGGTGAAATGGAGCCCCACTCCACTCAGAGAGCAGTAAAAAGGAGGCCTTGATTCGGCCCCGCCACCACGGGCATTTGTCCTTTTACTGTGACGCCCCGGTCCGCTGAAGCGCCCTTTCTTCCAGCTCCGTTAGTCTCATCCACTGCTGAGATTAAAGCTGAAAGTGACGTTAACAGGCCGAAATGGATCAAAGGCATGGATAAATGGCACGACGGCCAGGTCAGATCAGGGGCCTCAGTAATGGCCATGACATGTTCAGGGTAACACATCCGAAATCATCCAGTATACCATGGCTGGGTTTGACTGGTATTATTAAATGTCCCTGTATTTCTGTATTTTGAACATGTAACTTGCTTGCTGATTATGAAACACTTACTAACTGCACTTACTAACCAACAGTGTGTCTGACAGCAAAACCCGCTCAGCGTTTTGCATCATTGCTGAGAAACGACTGCAAAACAAGACAAAACAGAACAAAACAAAACACATGCAAATCTTCTGCCAGAAGCACTGCCCTTGTGGGCGTGTCCATTCTGAATGCCATGCTACCCGCTGACATGAGCATAAGCGGGTCTAGGGCCTGCTTCCTCCTGCTGTCAGACACGCAGTTGACCAAAGGAGGCCAGTGGCCAGGGGCGACGGGCTTCTGGGTACCTATTACCACTTCTGAGATGTTCCACTTATATTCTGCTGTATAATCAAAGGCATTAATAATAAAATGACTCCACTGTCTGTAGCAGACTGCTAGTGAGCAGGAACCAAAGAAATGGGGCTTGCAGGTGATTTAGCGATGGTTCTATAGGGATTCCCAAATGGGCAGTGAGCATTCTGTTTAATGTATGTAATGGAGTAGACCATCTGACCACCACATTACAGAGAAGTCACGTTATCTGTGTGTGGTCATTACCATGGCTTAGCAGTCAAAGAGGGAGAAAGACACTCTCTCACAGCACAATATAATGTGGCACAGTGGTTCACCTATAGCACTGTGTAGTTGTAGCTTCTCCTGGCACAGATGGATTCATTGAGGTGTGTGTGTGTGTGTGTGTGTGTGTGTGTGTGCGCGCTTTGTGATGGCCTGCAGGTAACGAGAGTCTGAGCGAGAACTACGTGCAGGACAGCAAGATGGGCTTTGTGATCAACGCCATCTACGCCATGGCGCACGGCCTGCATGACATGCAGCGTTACTTGTGCCCCGATGGACCGGGCCTGTGCGCTGCCATGAGGCCTCTCGACGGCAGCAAGCTGCTCGACTTCCTGCTCAAGACCACCTTCTCTGGTGTGTCCGGCGAAGATGTCTACTTTGATGAGAATGGGGACACGCCCGGCAGGTGCGCCCATGTACTCCTTTTGCCCCCCCCCTTTCTGTTGGGGTATAGCACCAAGGTCACCCTGGGTCACATTACCCATGTCACTTGTGTCGTAAGTTATGTAGAGGCATAGCATGTGAATGGAGACCAAATTTCCAGTTCATTTGTTGTTGTTGTTGAGATGAGACCATCAATGACCTCATCATTGTCATCATTAGGCCTATTTTAGGGGGGGGGGGGGCTAAAATGTCTTTTAGCCCCCCCCAAATAAATGTGTATTTATTGGCTTAAGTCATGAATAGCTGATTATATGTAATAATATTGTATGCAGTAGTACTGTAGTCAATCCAGACATAATATTGCTTCTCCAAATTCACATTGCTGGTTCCGTTTAGAACCTGGGAGAAGGGGTTGTACTAAACCAGGGGTACCTTGGAACAGGAACTTAAGTCGTCCCAGAAGGCTGGTCGAGTTGCAATTTGGTCGAGGTCTACAGTAAGTCGAATTTCCCCATAGGAACTCATGTAAATTAATTGAATCCATTCCAGACCACAAAATGATTGCCTATTTAAACTTATGTAACTAATGATGAAAAACATTAACAATCAATATAAAACTAATACACACACAAACAAGCAATAATCATGAAATTAGTGACAATTTATGAGTACTTTACCTGTATTGAGGTGAACTGATGGAGGGATGGAGGTAAGGTTGCCACCCGTCCCTTATGATACATGATCAGATGGAAATGTAGCGGTTATTGTTTTGAAAGGGAGATGCGTCTCCATCCGTACAAGTTTTATCAGCGCTCTTTCATTTTGTTGTGTTCCCAGTTTTCAGTCAAGTTGCGGTTAGGTTTTTCTCGAGCGACCCGTTCGAAATCCGAATTAGTAGAGCTGAACGTGTCTCAACCCATGCAAGTTTTAGCAGGAACGGCCGAGTACCAAGATTTCGGTCGCGGTACAAGTGAAACAACTTCGACGTCCGAGTTGGTCGAGTTAACAGACATTCAAGTTCCAAGGTTCTAGTGTATTTCCAAAAAGTTACCAAAAGTTTATCGCTTTAGTTTAGTTTCAGCAAGCGGAACCTCTGAAGAGAATCGTAAAATGAGGATGAAAGTATATAGTACATTGACACAACTTTTTAGCCAAAGTGGGAAATTTATGAAGCTTTACAAAATTTGATAATGTGAAAAAGAAAACTGTATTTTAAAGTGGTCAATACTGTAACGTTATACTGATCACATTTGGCAAAATTGACCAATAGTGGGAACTTCTTATGTTACCTGAGGAAGTTTAAAAAAATCCTTTGAAAAATAACCCAAATTTTACCCAGATAACCCAAATCATCATAATCATAACAATCACCCTATCTGTACTAGACTTAAAGGATGCATTTACTAATTTCAGCAGCTAAATGAATGGAAGGTCTTTTTCATCCCAAAAGAACAGCTGAGATTATAGCCTAGCCTATTAAAAAGTTCGTAATATATACATTTTAAGAATATTTATGTAAAGTTTTTTTACAATTGATTTTTACCTCAGTCTGCCTCCCGCCTTTTTCACTTCAATTTAAAAGCTCATCTCGCGCACTGTAGTTTGCGGCACCTTTTGTCATCCATCCATCCATTTTCCAAACCGCTGTTCCTACTGGGTCGCGGGGGGGTCCGGAGCCTATCTCGGAGGCAATGGGCACGAGGCAGGGAACAACCCAGGATGGGGGGCCAGCCCATCGCAGAGCTAGCTTGTATTCATTCACCCAATTTTCAAATCCTCGCCCCTGCAATACTGGAATCGAAACTATCTCAGTCCGCATGTAAACCAACAAATAACTTTCATTAAATTTCTAAAACTTATTCAGTCCACATGAATTTTCTCAAAATTATTTCGTTTTGGAAATTTTCTCTTCAAATGGTATAAAATCCATCTTTTTCCTGTTGTATAATAAAAACCGTTTCAATATTATAAAAAAAAGAAACAACACAAAATTGTAGGTGTGAGCTATTTGGAAGAGTTTTTCATAGTCTTCTCATGTCCGAGACGGGCTCACACATCCGGTTCTTTTCCGTTTGATACTCACGGATCCAATGCAGTGTCAACCTTACAGTTCTGGGACTTTGAACCTAGCTCTGCTGGTGCCACGGGATGAAGGCAGTTGCCGTCACTGCTGCCGTGCTGCTTCCGTGACAGGTATGACATCATGAACCTGCAGTACGTGGAGGGCAGTCGCTATCACTACATCAACGTGGGCTCCTGGCACGAGGGCATCCTCAACATCGACGACAGCCGCATCCAGATGAATCGCAGCGGCATCGTCCGCTCCGTCTGCAGCGACCCGTGTTCCAAGGGCCAGATCAAGGTGCGAGGTCGGCCACGGTTGGGTGGGCAGGGCCTGCATGTGCCACTCAAGCTCAGCAGCAATGCTGACCTGTAGGTGCTACAGTGGTTAACAAGCTAGATTTACAATCGGGTGTGTTCTTTACTATCCTTACTTAGTCTGATAGCTCCAAGTGAACTATTAAGCTGTACTTTCACTCAGTGTTTAGCTGATGCGTTTATCCAAAGTGCCTTACAATTGTACACATTTATATAGGTGGGTATTTAAGTACCATACTCATGAGTATTAAACAGTTTAGCAGTTAAGTGCTGTACTCATAAGTATTAAGTTATTCAGTTTATATATGAAACTGATGCTCATTTAAAAATTCAGCAATTCAGAAAATATAACATACTCATTAGTATTAAATAATTCACCTTATATACTATACTGTTTGTTTAAAAATCAATGATGTAGCATACTCATGAGTATTAAGCAGTAGAGCAATTCAGTTTTCAGACTATATATTATACTCACCACCATACTGACTGCTGTGCTCTAAACTACTAAATGTGTAAAACTGTTTAATAAGTCAGCTTAGTAAGCCAAAACATAAAAGCTAACAAGGCAAAATAAAATATGGCCATTTGTCGTGTGAGCAAAGGCTTATGGGGGCTTCTGGGGATTGGCTGTCTCCAGGTGATCAGGAAAGGGGAGGTGAGCTGCTGTTGGATCTGCACAACCTGCAAGGACAATGAGATGGTGCAGGATGAGTTCACCTGCAAAGCCTGTGACCTGGGCTGGTGGCCGGATGAAGAGCTGGCGGGTATGCACGTCCCCTCCATTTCCCTCTCTCCCTTTACACATCTCCCGTTGCACCTCTCTGTTTTCCCTGCTCTCTCACTCCACTGTCGGAACACCAGCAACTTACAGCACTGTCACCAGCACAGGATATGCTTAATACCCGTCTGTTCAGGAGGGTGCTGAGCTCAGTGGGCCTGACTTAGGTGTTCACTGATACAGGAGATGTTTTGTGTTACACAGAAGCTTGCCCCCCACCCCTGCCAGATTTTATGTATAATTTATTATTTCAATTTTCAAGGGTCTCTGTCAAGTGCAGGGTATCTGTGCCCCTCCGACATCCATTCTGTGATGAACAAAGAGCCAGCAATGTTCCGTGCCTTGAGGATTTTAAAGGGTCATTCTCTAAATTCCTGTGATGGAGCCATAAAGGAAATGCATTCTAACATAACTACAGAAGTGTCAAAAATAATTTACGATATATTTATAATCTTGATCCATTATAGGGTGTTCCTTCTGCTGAGGTAGCAACATTTTACCCACATCATGAAGCTTCCAAAGCTCTCCCATCACCACGGTTTCCAAAAGTGTGGAATCTGAAGGCTGGAACCGGCTTTCCTCAGTCCTGTTCCACTTAAAGTTCACACCTGAAATAGACCTGAATCTGTCTAAAAGGTTCAAGTGTGAGGTTAATGGTTGCTCAGGATTAGTCAGCTCCGGAAGCTAGTCACCTGTATCTCCCCCATCCTCCAGTGTTCTGGCTGCAGTCTCCTTAGTGGCCGTCACATCTGAGGCAGGAAGCTTCTGGTCCGTGTGCTCCAGCTGGATGGAGATTCGTGGCTTTACTCTGGGAGGTTAAATGGCTCAGCTGTGCGATGGTGGTAGGATGGGGGCCGAGATTCCAGAATGCTGCCTTTCTTTGTGTGCGTGTGACTCCGTAGTGTTGTCAGGTGCTTTTCATATGTACTAAAATCCCCCACCCAAGGCACACTGTCAAACGTGTCTGTTTTAAACAGGCCAGTCAGGTTGCATTAAGCATTGCATCGCCCCCCCCCCGCCCCCACTTCACGAGCCTGTCAGGGAGCATCCGTGGCTTGATGGGCACCTCCAGGCCCCTTGAGAAGCCGCTCCTCTCTATGTACCTCACCCGGGCTGTCTCGACGCTCCATGACACGCCGGCCCGCGCGTCTCCCCTAATTAAATCAAATCACCATGGCGACAGAAAGTGCCAGGGAGTTTATTAGGTGTCGCTGTGAAGCCTGGCTTCTTCTTGGCTATGCAGGCGGCTCCCTGCAGTCAGCGTTATCAAGTGACCACGTCGGATGGATACCGTGGCTTTCTCTCAGTGGATCAGTGCAGAACTATAGGGCCTCGTCCCGCATGAGACGTGCTCGGACCAGAATGACTGTTCCCCCAATAACAACATGGACCCAGGCAGTAGCTGTCTTTGTCGGGCCTGATAAACATTGGATTTATGAATGAGCGTCTGTTCCCGTAATGGACATGCGTCCCATCCTGGACATACCTTGCTGTATATGCTGTTTTTCTGGGATGGACTCCAGATCAGAGCCACTCTAATTGGATGGACAGATGGACAGATGGATGGATCATATGACTATGAGTATTACCACATATTTCATTCACAACATGCTCACAGAACGTGTATAAATATATCATCCATCCATCCATTTTCTGTAACTGCTTATCCTATTCAAGGTCACGGGGGTGCGAGAGCCTATCCTAGAGGCTACGGGTGCAAGACAGTGCATTCATATGCCCCAGGATGAGGCACCAACCCATCACAGTATAAATATATCATTTATAACTCAAAGGAGCTTTCCTGGAGACACTTCTGTGTTTTGTTGTTGTTGTTATTGCTGTCGTTTTATCCATCCATCCATCCATCTTCCATATCTGCTTATTGAGTGCAGGGTCGTAATGCTGTTCTTCTCATAGATGATTACAAACATTTGATTTATATACAATAGCTTCCTTGTCTCAGTGGGATGCTGCCTGTGTCTGTACTCATGTCTTTATCAGAGAAATCTTTTGTCACTATTTAATGGGGTTTCGGCCAAATCTCCTCCCACTGCAGAGCCGGTTCATGTAGCAGTTTGTTCAGTTTGTTTTATTCTGAAAGAAGGCATTATGATCCCTCTTATTCGCTGATGTCGTGACATGGGTCAGTAATGATTCTTAGTTAGGTGATGTAGCTTAGTGGTGGGTCACCTGCTTTGTATGTACTAGGCCCCGGGTCTTCAGTTGAAGTTAGTTGTGGCGCCTGCTGCAGTGTCTGCCGACTTCCTTCCTCCCCCAGGTGTGAGTAGATGCAGAGCGTGTTTTGCTCTGTTGGTATACAGTACATTACCCAACTGCTGTGTGGTGTGCAACTTTGCAGGCCTGGAGTCTATATTTGTGTTGGCTGGTTCAAATCCCATGGCCAGAAGACTAATATCTTATCACTGTTGGGCCCTTGACCCCATGTTCTGGCTCCAAGCTTATTGTCACCTATGTGTTTGTATCTCACAGGAGATGTGAAAATGAGATTTGTGAAGATTCAACATTGTTCTTGCTACTTGCACAATGACATTAAATGCTCAACTTGCTTAGGTATTAGGTAATGGCCGTCAGTGTGCTCACTGATGTGCCTTCGATCTCTGCAGGGGGGAAAGCAGTAGGACTCTGGAATTAGCTGTGTTTAGTGCTTTCCTTTTTGCTCAGGTGGAGTCAGTGTCTAGCACCAACCTCCAGCCCAGGCAACTGCCGACTGCTGGGTTTGCAATTCTGCTTGTTTCCAGGTTCGCCTTTTTACAGCAAGAACAACATAGTAAATGGACATAACATAATATAATGTTATACAGTATTATATCAAAATAGACCTACTTGTGCACGCTAATGGGGTGGTGTGTTGCTCTCTGGGATAGGTCGCTGTTCTCGTGATCAGAAGGTTGGTTGTTCAAATCCCATGGTTGGCAGACTGCTATTACCCTTGAATCCTTGAGCAAGGCCCTTAACCCAAATTTCTCCTGTGACTGGTTCACCCTGCTTTCTCAACTATATAAGTACATAAATGTCAGTTTAAACCTACAAGTCGGAAACAGACATGTTCACGCTCCTGCAGCTGAAAGTGGTCACGCTCTTTTGGGCAGCTGGTGACAGTCAGTGGGTTAGTCGAGGCTGTGGTCCCAGAAGCTCAGGCTTTGTTGATGTTATCCCCAGGCACAGACAGATAGGGTCAGGGTGCTGTAAATGGAGATGGTAAGAAATGCATGAAGCACTGGTGCAGTTATTTAAGGTAAGTTAGATGAAAATAGGCTACGTTACATTCACTGGACTGGAATAGTAGGTCTTCAGCCTGGATTTGAATGCTGGGGGGGGGGGGTATCCCTGACTTTAGCTGGCATCATTTCCATAAACAAGGAGCCCTATAGCCAAGGGCTTTCCCACCAACGAATCTTATTTAACTGAGAAACTACCTGGAGGCTTGAGTCCAGGAAAACTGGGAGTGGCTTCTGAATAATACACACCAGTCGGCTCCTTTAGATAAACAGGGACCTGACCTTTCAGAGTCGTATAAGTGAGGAGAGTAATTACGAAGTCAGTACTGAACGTAACAGCCAGTGAAGGGGCGGTGAATAGATGGTGTGTGCCCGAAATCTGAAGGTCGTTGGTTCTAATCCTGTGGCTGACAGAGTAATCTTATCACTCTTTAGCCCTTAAGTAAGGCTCTTAACCATGAAATCAGCTCCAGGGGTACCAGATAAATGGCTGACCCAGTGTGCGGATCCTCTGTGTGTCTCATAGGGGAATAAGATAGGATATGTGAAAATTAATGAATTGCTAAGTACCTGCACTTGTTCAAATGCAAATAATGTATCGCTATATAGTTGCTATAGCTCAATACGTAGAGTATTGTGCTTGCAATACAAAGGTCAAGGCTTTAAATCCCAGAGAACATACATAAATTATAACTCTTCCCTATACTGTAAGTTGCTATGGATAAAAATGGCAGATAAATGAATTCAAGCTAAAATGTGTGACTGTTTCCAATCTGCTACCAATATGTTAATTTTCCCGTTACTTGAAAAGTAAGAAATTGCTTTCATTGTGCAATATTTCTGTGCTGTAGGATGTGTATCTTGGATAAGGAGTTAAAGGTCAGGTCTGTGTTAAAATGGCACCTAAGTGTCAGGCTGACTCTGAAAAACAAACTTTTTAAAGTTAAAAGCGAATAATGAGACATTACCTCTGAATAAAAGAACTTCAGTTTAGGGTTTGGAAGTAATTTTGACTCCATTCCTTTCCTTTTTTACTCCATTGGAACAGCTCTCTAAGGAGATTATGGGCAGAGTGTCATTAGTTCTCACTGAAATGTACAACTGAGTGTCAGCATCTGAATCAAAATTAATTTTACAGCATATAGAGAGAGGACAATACTAAATAGCAAATCCTGTGAGATTCCATATTTGACAAATGAAAATGGTGACCCAGTACAGCTAATTGATTTCTGAATATGACAATCTACTCATTTTCCATAACCGTTTGACCTATGCAGGGTCAAGGTGAGCCTATCCCTGGAAGCAGAGGGCAGGACACACCCTGGATGGGATGCCAGGACATTACAGGGCACACGCTGGATTGGATGCCAGGACATTACAGGGCACACGCTGGATTGGATGCCAG
>JAODJX010000041.1:19971662-19987245 GCA_026776945.1 Isichthys henryi
GGATGCCAGGACATTACAGGGCACACGCTGGATTGGATGCCAGGACATTACAGGGCACACGCTGGATTGGATGCCAGTGAATACATTATATACAGTATATAATATAAAATATATTTGCATATATTATACATATATACTCCAATGGTTGATTCATCCGTCTTCCAGCCACTTATACAATACAGGGTTTGGGGTATATTTTATGTAAGATAAATATTGTTGATCCCAAGGGGAGATTCTTGGAAGGAAAAGTCCCACATATCAGTCAATCAATCGATCAATTGATGAATCAATCAATCTTTAAGTATATACCATTGTTTTAACTACAGGATTTACAAAGTGTTTTACAGACTTTTAAGGTAAGGAATTAGCATAAGAATAACGATTAGCATAGGCATTTTTTTTTTAAAGAGAATCGGTTTAAATAATAATAATAATAATAATAAAATACCAGCAAAAACATGGGACTGTAACCACCCCCCAGTTCCGTTAGGGGGCTTTTGATCACCCTTTCTATACTTCATGCATGGGGACACAAACCCATGCCACATTGGGACCTAAACCCAGTGTCCTCTGGGGAACTCAAGCCCCAGAGCATTCAGGGGAGTGACCCCCACTTGGAAGACGGGACCATACCCTCCTTCTACACCCAGGACCTCCTGTTTACTAGATAAACACTTTGAATGAATGAATGAATGAATGAATGAATGAAAGTTACATTTATATAGCACTTTTCAAGACACCCAAAGCACTTTGCAGAAGTAATGGGGAACCACTTCAACCACCACCATTGTGTAGCCCCCACCAGGATGATGCGACAGCAACCATTCTGTGCCAGTACACTCACCACATAATAGCTAAGGTGGTGAAGGGGCAGGAGAGAATTCACTAATTAGATACAGAGCATGGGTAGGGAACCTGTTCCATGGAGGGCCTGTGTGGGGGCGGGTTTTTGGGATGGCCTCTCTGTCAGCCAATAACAGTGGGTCTCCAGGATTGCAGTTGTGACCCACTGTATTATTATTGGTTAAATAAGAGGTCATTCCAAATACCTGTCAGACTGATTCTGAAAAACAAACTTTTTAAAGTTAAAAGCAAATATTGAGACATTACCACTGAATCAAAGAACTTCAATTCAGGGTTTGGAACTGGCCCTCCATGGAATAGGTTCCCCACCCCTGATGTGGGGGGATTATTACGTGGCCAGACTGTCAGAGTACTGTACCATCCCTGGCCCTTTCATTACCTTAGACAGAAATATACCTTGAATTTATATTTCATACAAAGGAGAGTACAATTTTTACAGCACAATGTCTTCATCACTGCACAGACCACAGGAAGGGCTAACATTTTGGCCACAGCAACACCTCTTCCAGCGGCAAGACACTTTCCTAGTTGGTTTCCCATCCAAGTCCAGTGGTACCTCGACCCACGAACTGTCCTGTTCACGAGCAAATCGGGTTACGAACCACATGTTCTAAAATTTTTTATACCGGTTCGCGAACCGTGCTTCAGAGAGAGAGAACGTTATATGTTATACCTTTCAGTGATTGATAAACATGTTTGTGATGGTTTTTAACAGTCACATATCTATACATAAAATTACAGTACTTCATTAATAACATACATTATTAAGTAACTCCTATTTAAGTGTAATATTCCCCATTCACACATAGTGGCAACTGCGTATTTTTTGTTTACAGTACAAACAAAGAAGTTCATCACCATTCAACGCGTGTAATCACGAAATGTACATAAAAATTTTAGGCATATGAAAATAATTTAATTTAGTCTATATTCTTAGTCACAAAAAAACATAAAAAAAATTAATTCAGTGTTTCTGAGGTTTGGATGAATTATTTGTATTTACATTATTTTAAATGGGAAAAATTGATTCAGGTCACGAACTTTTCGAGTCGCGAACTGAGTCCTTGAACGAATTAAGTTTGTGAGTTGAGGTACTGACTGTACTGGCCAGGCCAAACCCTGCTTAATTTCAGGTAGATTACCTGGCCAGAACTGCAGGTAGTATGGTACTGGCACCATCTAACCAACTAAACCACAGCCCTGCCTTCCAGGAAAATATACATTCTGAATATGAATGAATGTTAGAGACAGTACCACCAGAGTGACTCTACAGGCTCAGATCAGTCTATGAGTCAGTGATCAGCCTGTGAGTCAGTGATCGGCCTGTGAGTCAGTGATCAACCTGTGAGTCAGAGCCCGCTCAGCCCCAGACTCTCTGCTTGCTCTGTCTCTGTCTGTATGGCCCTGAAGGAGCTTTACTGTGATTAGAATGGAGTAGCTTCTTCAGGCCCAGTACCTGAGAGCTGGCTTGGGTGGCTGATTGAGGAGCCTGGCGCTGATCCGGTAGTGACCCCGTGCTGTTTTTAATTCATATCCAGCCGTGCGGGATGCCGCTGTCTGTGTGTAATGCCTCTGGTGCCACACTGTGCGGAAGGCATTTTGTCCTCCATCTCGTCATGCGGGAGCCAGACGCGCAGTGGAGCCGCGTTGGCATGTGGCGCAGTGTCCGGCTGCCACGGCCACTGTGAGGTTCACCGGTTATTGATGTCGTACCGTGCCATATATCTAAACCCCATGCAGTTTGCAGAGGTGAGCTTGTCATATTAAATTGTATAAACTGCGGGTATGTAAACGCATTATGACTCATTAAATACTGGTATTAAAATTCAGGAGGACACCGATCTGTGGTTCTCGTCATTTTTCCACATGGTCTGTGAGACTGATCTGTGGTTCCCTCTCCCAGGTTGTGAGCCGATCCCCCTGAAGTACCTGGAGTGGACTGATGTCGAGTCCATAGTGGCCGTGGTCTTCTCCTGTCTGGGCATCCTGGTGACCATGTTCGTGACATTCATCTTCGTGCTGTACCGTGACACCCCCGTGGTGAAATCCTCCAGCCGCGAGCTATGTTACATCATCCTGGCCGGCATCTTCCTGGGTTACGTGTGCCCCTTCACGCTCATTGCCCGGCCCACCGTGACCTCCTGCTACCTGCAGCGTCTCCTGGTGGGCCTCTCCTCTGCCATGTGTTACTCCGCCCTGGTGACCAAGACCAACCGCATCGCTCGCATCCTGGCGGGCAGCAAGAAGAAGATCTGCACGCGCAAGCCGCGCTTCATGAGTGCCTGGGCCCAGGTCGTCATCGCTTCGCTTCTAGTCAGCATCCAGCTCACTCTGGAGGTCACACTCATCATCCTTGAGCCACCGGAGCCCATCAAGTCCTACCCTAGCATCCGAGAGGTCTACCTGATCTGTAACACCAGCAACTTGGGTGTGGTGGCGCCATTGGGCTACAACGGCCTGCTGATCATGAGCTGCACCTACTACGCCTTCAAGACGCGCAACGTGCCGGCCAACTTCAACGAGGCCAAGTACATCGCCTTCACCATGTACACCACCTGCATCATTTGGTTGGCCTTCGTGCCCATCTACTTCGGCAGCAACTACAAGATCATCACCACCTCCTTCTCCGTCAGCCTGAGCGCCACTGTGGCCCTGGGCTGCATGTTCACGCCCAAGATCTACATCATCATCGCCAAGCCCGAGCGCAATGTGCGTAGCGCCTTCACCACATCCGACGTGGTGCGCATGCACGTGGGCGATGGCAAGGTGGACTGTCGCAGCAACAGCTTGCTCAACATGTTCCGCAGGAAGAAGAACTCCCCAGGAAATGCGAGGTGAGTCCTCGTCGGGGCAAAGCCCACTGGCCAGGCGGCCATTAGGTCAGGGCTGTTCAACTCCGATCCTGGAGCGGGGGCTGGGGGCCTGATGTTTGGAATCATTTCTTGCAGCCTAATTCTGAGCCATCAAACAGAGGTGTTGCTAATTTTCTTCTGAGAATCATTTGAAGCCCCCTGAACTCTCAAAGTTAATGGGTGCCGGGGACCCCGGTGGAATGTGGCCCCACCTACAGGACCGGCGTTTCTTCCGTCCTGGTCCAGTGGAGCAGCTGGTCATATTAGCATCAGAATCAGACTCATGTGTGACTTGTCAGCAAGGGGAAGTTAAAAAAAAACACACTTATTCACTCACACATACAGAGACTAAATGGTTGTTGACTGCTTTTAATATTCATAAAAGGAAAGAAACACTGTAAATGTGAGCCAAGGCTGAGAAAATGTTTAATGCATCAGATAGTGGTGAGTGCTGTCAAGGATACTCACCAGCCTGATTCTTTGCTTGGGAGTGTATGCCTATCTCTGCACAGTGAAGCAGGGATGAAGTAAGAAGCTCACACTCTGATATAGTGAAAAAACACCAGGGGTGAGGTGTGGGCTGTGTTCCTCAGTGCTTTCAGCTAGTGACCTGGCTATAGACAGCATTATTCCTGCGGATACATTGTTTATTCAGAAGCGATCAACCTTTGGTAATAACTAAACAATGTTTAATAAGTTTAGTTATACACAATGCAGATGAAATGAAGATAAAACTTAAATAAAGTCATTGTAACCTACATTCAGTCTGTTTGACATTTAAGTATGTTGACTAGGCAAACGATTTGAGATACATTTGAATAATACATGAATTCAGGAAATTTCTAAGTCAAAGGCATGCTTTTTCTGGTCTTACTATCCTTCTAATTCTCTCTCTCTTTCTTTCTTGCTCCGTCTCTCCAAAGAAAAGATAAATATTTCCTTTTTTGTTTGTTTACCAAGGAAGCAGTAAAGAGTGAGCAGTTTAGATGAGCCTTTGTGAAATTCTTTTGCATGATCTGACTGTCCTGGGTTCCCGAGCAATAACTGCCATCTTTATTTTGTTCTTAGTTCTAATGGAAAGTCTGTGTCATGGTCTGAACCAGGTGCCAAGCAGCCACCGAAGGGGGAGCACATGTGGCACAGACTGTCAGTACATGTGAGGAAACAGGAGTCCAGCCCCAATCAGACAGCTGTCATCAAACCCCTAACTAAAGCCTACGACACTGGCCTCAGCATCTCAGACCTCAGCACCAAAACTTTGTACGATGTGGCAGAGGAGGAAGAGGGCGATCCTGTCCGGCACAATCCTCCTGACAGCCCCGCCGTGATGGCCGTTGGCCAGGTGCTCAACGTTGGGCCAGAAAAAGACATGGATGGGGGGCAGGCAAGCCTATCCGAACGTCCGTGCAACTGCACCTTCCCCCCGCAGTCCGTCATGGACCACCTCCTGGAGGTGGCGGACAAACTCAATTCCAGCGTGCCGGATTTTAACGACGAGGTCCCAGGCCCTGGGAGTGGGGCAAGACCCTGCTACCAAACCCATCTGGGCCAATGTCCGACCCCCACCTCGCACCTGGACCCCTTTGAGGAGGAGCTCTTATGCCCTACTGATGAGCTGGAGGATGAGCGGCTGGGCCTGATTGGCAACTACGCTTATGACAACGTCCGGATCCATGAAACAGAGGAGATGGAGGAGGATTTGGAGGAGCTGGTACCAAACCGATTCACCCCAGAGGCCTCCCCAGCCCTAACACCCCCATCTCCTTTTAAAGACTCAGTGGGCTCAGGAAGCTCTGCCCCCAACTCCCCTGTGTCTGAGTCCGAGCTATGCAGCCCACCCCGCATGACCTATGCCTCCATCGTCCTGAGGGACTACACACAGAGCTCGTCCACTTTGTGAGGCTAGCAACGTGTCTCTCCGCTCATTTGTTCTATCAATTTAGTTTTTTGTTTTGAAGGCAAACAAAACTAAACATATCAAAGCACTGCAAACGGAATATCCCCAATGGCATCTGTGTGCCCATTTATTCTGCAAACCTTAAACGAGGGGGCCCAACAAAGAAGGTGTAGCTTGTGCAAAAAAGCTTTCAAGAGAAAATATTGAAGGTTGGAGAAATAGCTTTGGAAGTATGCTGAAGGTATTTTGCACGAGGAACAGCCGAATCCGATGGATGACAGTAAACAGGAAATAAGACATACTGTGATAGTGAATTGACACGTGGAGAGTTAATTGGTGTTGCAGATGCAAACGGATCAAATTTTTGTAACTTTTCTGAAGTGTGTTATGCCTTTGAGTGTTTTTATTTCTGTTTATTCTGATTACGAACATAAGTAAACTCGGGAACCCGCTTGTAGATGATCGTTTCATTTTGCATTTTAAATTTGATATTTGTTTATGCTGCTAGAAGGAACAGATTTTTTTCAGTAAAATAAAAAGTATTCACCCAAAGGTTACAGAAAACAGGATTTCCCACAAGACCACCGGATTCGCTGTAATTATTTTACCCAACCATGGTCTTATTTAACTATATTAGCTGCCGAATAAATTTGAACTGTGACAATATGGGTTGTTTGTGAAGGATTTAAAGGATTTATACAAAGTTATACAAAGATTACTCTTAAGATATTCCCCACTGTTTCCCCTTAAATTGAATAATAATGGATTTCATCATTTTCCTTAATTACATTATGGTTATTTAATTTATTTTAATTTAACCTTAGTACAGTTAACAATTCAGCGACTGGGTAATACCACTTGGTTTTAGAAAAGTAACACCTTGTCTGACATGAAGCATAAGGAACATTTTCTTTTGAGAGGAAAATTGAACGTAAGTCCAAGAAACTATTGCTTTTAGCCACTAGACCTAGATTTTCAAACTGCCCAATACAATATAGTTTAGCAACTTAGTATGAACAAAACCAAGCACTTAGAAGTGAAGACTTTGGGCCCGGGTTAGAGGACTGGGATTAATATCTGCTGTTCTTTTCAAATTTGCATTTTCCGTTTCCATTGAAAAACAAGTCATCAAAAAATAAAAAAGACTTTGCACGTTACATTAAAGATATTTTTTACAATTTTCCGGAGTTTCATATGAGCTAAAATAGAAGGCTGGAAAGTTTTGTGCTAGACTGTAATTCTGCAGAATATTATAGTGAAAAAAGGGAAAGTATATACATATTTTTTAAAAAATGAAAATGACTGAAACAAAAACATAGATATATAATTTTTTCACGTTATATTTCATTGTTTCTATGATCTTTTATCATTGTAATAATGATATGTCCTTAAAATTTATATTCCATCAAACTGTCTCCCTTTTCATACAAATGCTCCCTGTTTGTAAAATTGTTATTGTAGAATGTGGGAAATGTATATTGTCTTGAACTTGTTTTGTGGTGAAAGAGGCATTGAATTTGGGTAACTTTTCCAGGAAATTTAGAAGTCAGTGATCTCCTTAAGAACTTTAATTTTAAGGTTTACGATTTTGTAGTTGCTTCTAGTGATAAGGTGTTGCATTTAAATCATGCCTAGATTGATCTTGTTCAAACTGAAAGTTTAAATGAACTACATGATTATAAGTTATATAGTAATGTATTTATTAGACTGGGATTATCCCAAGTATAGATAAATATACTGAGTATCGTAATTTTATGAATTGATATACATTTAGTGCATTCATGTATTCTGTTTGAGTACCGAATCATTTGTAAAAACGTGGGGCAAAAGATCAGTCACGTGGTATCAGCTAGACGTGAGAACACATGTGTACTTGCCAGGATTAATGATTCTGTAAAATAAATATTTTATAATTAACATTGCCTCGGCTTGAAAATTTTTTAGAAACCGTATTTCATTGCGAAGGGGTACGTACCCCTCCGCATTTGTACTTCTTTCTAGATATTTAACGAGCGATCGTGTTGCTTCACATCCTTAAAGTCTTTTGTAGACTTTTAATACCGCTTCCAGTTCCTTGTTCGCACACCATTACTTTTTCGTGTATTTTAAACAAATTTGGCCCAAGTGTCAAGTGCATCTTTCGGTATTTTTCTTTAAGGGTTCTTTTTATACATGCTTTTTCTAGTTTTGGACAGCTCTTCACTTCGGAGACCAGTGGCGTCTCTAAAATACATATATGTAGAATATAGATGTTTCTCATTAATACTGTTTGTTATATTTGTATTCAAATTGATACGTTTTCATTAGATTCATATTTAAATGATCAGACCTCCCGTTTTTTTCGTGACCGCTGATCCAGTGCAGTTTCTTAGTAATGTTTCATTTTTATTGTCTTAACTGCTTTCAGTGCTAATGAGTATGAATGAGAGTGGCTTCATGAAACTGTACATTTTGCGCGTATTACAAGAACGATTTTCATATTCATTGACAGAACCCCAGGCAATGTAGACTGAGAAGTAATCCAATGAACTGAAAGGGATTTTACATGTAGTTAGAGAAAGCCAGTTCCGGGTCCTGTGACTTATCAGGTGGTTGTTAAATAAGCGGGAGTCGGAGGGAGAGTTTTCTTTCAATTGCACTCCGTCGTTCTAAACAAGAAGGAAGTAGATTTCCTACTCCTCCGGTTTATAAAGAGAGTAGGAAGTGAGGCTTTTAGTGTCATCGGGAAGGTTTGACAATGGCCGGCGGCTCGGTGTCGGAGTGTAAGGAGTACTTGTTTAAAGTGTTGGTGATCGGCGAGTTAGGCGTGGGGAAAACTAGTATCATTAAGCGTTATGTCCATCAGCTGTTTTCGCAGCACTACAGGGCAACTATCGGTGTTGATTTTGCTCTCAAAGTTATAAACTGGGACAGCAAGACACTGGTGAGATTACAGTTGTGGGACATCGCAGGTAAGATATCTGCTAACGCAATGAAACCCGGAACGACGTACAGAACGTCGCTGTCAGACAGTTTACAGTGTTACTGTCCACAATGTAACGCGATTCGCTTTTCTGGTGGTGACTGCTTTATGGAGTGATGATCAAGTTACATTGCAGAACAACTACAATTACAATGTTACTGTAAATGGGCTCTACTAACAATCACTGCGGAGTTACTGTACGTGATGGTTCGTGTGTTACTTCTTAGACATTGTGGTTTTTTGCAAGCAGTCTGAACCGAAACAGTTAAATGTCTTGTTATTTATGTGAGTTTGCAACAATTCGCTTCCCAGAAAAAGCAGCCTTTGGACGTGTCGTCGCTCCGTCAACCTTTGGTGATCAAGTTAATTTCTAGTGAAATGTAGGTCAAATTATGTCTGAGCGGTTGTCCCTTTTTGAAAATCCTGCGGCCATTTACTGACTGTTCACGCAACAATTGCAGCATTTCAGTATTTACCTAACACTCTACTATTTACTCTCATCTTACCGAAATAATTATTTTTTTAAACAAATCAAAGGTTGTGCTTCTGTGTCTTGGGAAGTATCCGGTATTGAGCGAGTTTGATTTAAGATTGGCTGCCACAGAACCACAGTACCTCTTTAAAAAGTCAAATCATCTATCGCTCCGGGCAAGTGAAAATACATCAGATCCAGATCAGGCCCACGCATCTGTGCGCAAACCAAATAACAGCGGGCTACGGATATTTATACGGGAAATGGGGCTCTGTCCGTGCAGCTATCACAAAACGCGGCATTTGGGGTCCCAGTGTGTAAAAGTGCCGTGTGGCTGGATTGCGGCACCCTTAATAGAAAAGGAAAACCGCAGGCATGTGTGACATGTGATTCGCCCCCCGATTTCTGAGTAGTTTTGTAAGCGAAATGACATCCTAAGAGAGGGTGGGAACCTGAGGCCACTTTTGTGGTGAAAACCTGAAAACACGCTAACTGGGTTGCCTTTTCGACCAGTTGTCACACTTCATAATGATTACAAACCCGATTAGTTAGGTTTAAAATTATTTTTTGAAATGATTTGTAATTTTATACCAATTTATGTGCAACTTTTGTAGTATGGTGGCAGCGAAAAGTGAAGATTAGGCAGAAAAATACCTTTATTTATTATTTTAAATAGTTGAGTGGCTGGATAAGAGGTTGACCCGAAAATCATCTCTTGACATAACCACCTCATTCAAGCCAAGGCAACGAATGTTGTTTGGGTTTATGTAGCACTAATAACACGATTAACCTTCTGTATCGTTGATTTTTCTCAGAGTACTAATACATTTTCACAGTCCAGCAAGGCAGTTCTCAATTACACTCATAAGTAAAGCAATGTCCATAAACTTGCATGCCAAGCGGTCAGTTTTGAACTTTGACACACAGGCATTGTTCATTAATTGACCCCAGAAGGCTTCTTATTAATGGTGAAGACTTTTTTTTTTTTTTGCTAAGGAGACTATGCTGACCTTCTAAAAACCCACTGTTGTTTAATAAACGTATTACAGATCAACATCTAGATTTTTTCCAGCCATTATTTGAGCACATCCAAAATGACCTGAAACTTAAAAATCCCTCTTGCATGTTTTACAACTGGAAGTTTCTTTACTTCAGAAATTAGGTGCTCGTGGTTCAGACATCGAGGCTCCTCCTAGGATCAGCGACCTTTTTGGTCACAAGTTCCAGGTCCTTAATCATCACATCACACACTGGCCCAGTAACTTAACTGGAATTCAGACTCTAATCCCAACCTGTTTAGCAAAGGACCCTCAAAATCCCTGGGGAATTTTTCAGGAATACCTCAGCACCCAGGATCAGGGCGATCCAAGTAAAGTGGATGCTTGAGGAATTGCATGGGCAGTTCTGTGAGTGAACCACAGGCAACATTGAGGGGTGGGGATGGAGTTATGGGTGCCGATCCACAGAACCATTAGGTGTAGCTGCATTATGAAAGTTGTGACGGCATTAATGTGAAATGATGGTATATTTGGTTTTTGTACAGGTTCTAGAACAGGTACATTTGAATGTATTTTTTTCCCCTACATCTCCCATTTTGCTCACTCTCTCAGACATGAGAGCAAAGCTAGGGGTCTGAGTGCAGGGTCAGCTGTCCCTGGAGCATCTTTCAGGGGGTTGAGGACCTTCCTCAAGGGCCCAAGCAGGGGATTCAAACCGACGACCTTATTGTCACAGGAATGGAGGCCCATCTCAGAGAGCCACACTCCGTCCCCCCAGCTTCGCCCATGTCATGGTTCCACACTTTTAGTGTTGTGTCGCTAAAGTTGTCCTCCCCCCCCAGCCCTCAAACCTCACATACATATCCTAAGCAGTAGGGGTTGTCTCTTCACCCCCAATTGTCAGGTCCTTTGCAAATGGAGCACTAATCAGCTTCAACCAAAATGCATTTCTCCCAACAGCTGGAAATAGAAGCTTATCATTGGGCCAGTCTGAGTGGGATGTGATGATTACAGCCAGGCTGTTAAGTAGGGACTTGAACCAAGGATCCAGACACCCGGCTTGGAGATCCAGCCCTCTAGCCTCTTTGCAGTAGAACATGGAGTTGGAGGGGGTGTGGCTTTTCCCGTCCATCATGTGAACTGCCCCTGTTGGATTTTCAGGGCACTCCCCGAGCACGCATCTCCAAAGCGTGTCTTCTGTTAAAAACACATGAAATCAGTGCTTAGAGGAAATTGGCTGCCCTTAACTTAGGAATTTGGCACAAAGAGAAGAATCATCCTCGGGTCTGTCGAGGCACCACAGTAAGGAGCATTTGCAAAAGTGGGGGGGCATAGCCCCACAATGTCAGGAGGTGAAACTTGGCCGGCAATTAAAGTGCGTCTTATGTGACATGTCCGAGATGGTGAGTTACAGCTAACAAAGCCTTTGTTTCTTCTGTTTTGGATGGTTTCCATGGAAACCCACCCACAGATGATATCTCGATTAGGGCCGTTTGAGACGGAGGTTGCTAAGTCCTGCGATAAAGACTGATCTTTTTTTTAAAAAAAAATTCAAAACCAGAGAGAAATGTGATGCACTGCTTCGCTTTGATGGCACCCGGTGGGAGAGCAACCATTTAGAACATGGTTGTAATTAAGGACGTGGGGTCTAATTGACCCATATAGTAGTTTTATATATTGGTAGAGTGTATATCTAGGAGGAGAATGGCAGGAGTGTGTCCTTGGCGAGGGGGGGGTGGGGATGCTTGTGTGCATGAGAAAGAGAGAAACCACACCACACTTTTGTTTGTTCTGTTGTCGTGAATCGTGCTTAAGCGAAAATCATGAGGTAAAGCACAATGCCTTGTTTTCACTGGTCTGGACATTTTTTTTTTTTTTTTTTTTTTTTTAGTCAAGTATAATCATTGGATTCATTTCTTTGATCTGTATCTGGAAGCAAGTGTGGACTGATTGCAAAAGGATGAATTTGGGTAGCTGCTGTAATGGAAAAACTATGTGACTGCCAGGCAGGGCAAGTGAAACACGCACAGCGCATCGCTGGCTCCGTTCTTCTGTCAGTACCCACTGCGGAAATGGGACTCATGCGGTCCTGCCTGACAGGATTCGTGCCGATCAGTCTGTTCACCAAAACTGAGGTCTGGGTGAAAATCTATAGGCATCAGGAAAGTAGTCAGCCAGTGCACTCAATATAGAGTGATAATTGTGCATTTACAACCACCTAAATGCACAGCTCTTTTTTCCTGGGCTCAGCGACAAATTGCTCTTCGTTCTGGCATTTTTCCTATTTCAGTCATTTTTCATTCATTTTATTTATGTCATATATTTATGGATGGCTAGAATAACAATTGCCGTGTACTACTGTACAAAAGGCAAATTGTTAACCTAAATAAAAACAGACAATGATGGTACACTTTCTGTGGAAACGTAAGAGACTAACTGCTCACCAGTAAGGTTATAAGTGAAGGCAGTTGGCTGGCAGGATGAACACAGACTTGCTATATGGCTACATCTTCCATCCAACTACCTACCTATCTTCTAACCGCTTATGCTGGCCAGGGTCACGGGGTGAATTTGGAGCTTATCCCAGGCACATCCAGGGTGATACCAGTCCAACACAGGGCGTGTACATGAATGCACTTGGTCATATACTATGGATAATTCAGAGATGCCAATTAGCCTAATTGCATGTGTTTGATCTGTGGGAGGAAAGCCACACAACACAGGGAGAACAAGTAAAGTACACACACACACGCACACAGTGTGGAGACAGCATGTAAGCCTCACCAGCACTGGGGGTGTGAGGCAATGGTGCTACCCACTGAGACACCGTGCTTGCTGCCCAAAAGCAGCATTAATGAGAAAAATCAAAAATATAATGGAAACAAGGCCTTATGAAATGACATGCACGAAAGTCTGTGTGTGGGGATTAGGGTTATATTACATTGTGGGGACCATTTTTTCAGGTACCCACAAAGATCTGTAAATGCAATCAATAAAAGTCTGGTATTTTGTTTGGTTACTCATGGTTAAGACTGGGTAGGGGTTAAGGTTGTCGTCTTGATTAGAGTTTTCCCCATAGAAATGAATGGAGAGTCCCACAAAGATATAATTACAAACCTGTGTGTATGTGAGTGTGTATACCTTACCTTATGGGGACACAATGTCCTCACAACGTAATGAATAGTCGTTTATGGTTTTCGTTACATAGTTTGTCATAGTTAATGTTAGCATTTCTCCCATAGAAGTGAATGAGCGGTTCTCATAAGGACTTGTTTACCCGACGTGTGTGTGAGTGGGGGGGAGGTGGGGTCATCTCCTCCAAAGCCACGTTGTTTATCCTTAACGAGAGAACTGGAGCTATCAGGCCCAGCTGAGTTTCATTAGTTTCATTACTATAGACTCAAAGCAGGTGATCAATTGCCATGGTAACGAAGTTCACCCTAACCAAGCACCGTGCCATAGCTGTACCTCCCACTGACTCACACATGGAATTAAATGGGGGAGGGGGGCGGCTCTGTGGAGTGCGTCTGGGCTACAGTGCGTGCGGTTCCTCATTCTGCCGTCCCCGGGGGCAGCTGCCTCAGATTCACTGTGACACACGGGTCTCATCAACAGCACATCGCGCCAGACTGACAGCTGCCCACCCTGCTGTTCCCCAGCAGCCATGACTGTTCCCCAACCTTAAGAGACGTGTTGCAACATTGCCCTGGCCCTATTCGGCTACTTTATGGGTGCACTGGAGCCAGTTTTGGAAACACTCCGATCAAACGATCGTTGGCCAGATGAGACGGAATCTTGGCCGCGGAGAAACGGGCTCCCTGTGTGCTGCGCGCTGAAACCTCCGGTTTCACCCTAAGTTACAGTGCTGCTGACTGTAGAGAGGGGCTGCTTTAAAAAACTGTGCTTGTTTTCAAATTCAGCTGTGAGTATTACAGTGGAATATTTTTGTGGTTTTTTGTGTTCAGTTTCAGTCTAGCACATTTACGATGTGTGTGTGTGTGTGTGTGTGTGTGTGTGTGTGTGCGCCTATTAGGTTTATATTGCATTACATTATGTAATAACTTGCTGTTTTGACATAGTGGGGACCATTTTTCAGGTGCCCACAAAGCTCTGTGAATGCAATCAAGAAACGAAAAATGCCAAAAGTCTCGTATTTGGTTTGATTAATTAAGGTTAAGGTTAGGGCTGGGTAGGGTTAAGGTCGTCATGTTGGGATTTGAGTTTTCCTCATAGAAATGAATGGAGAGTCCTCAAAAAGGTATTATTGTGTGTGTGTGTGTGTGTGTGTGTGGTGACTGATAAGGGCTGTTCTTACTTTCCTATGTATATGTCATCATGTTCCTGTCATGTTTATATAGTTTCAAGTGTTATAGAATGTGCTGAGACACCAAGGGGAAAATCCCCTTTCAAGATGTGCTTACATTCGTCTAACGTCTTTCATACAGTGGGGAAAAAAGGATTATATAACAAGTTTCAGGAAATCCTGAAGACTGTCACAAACACAGGGCAACTACACACTATTGTAGTACCATAATGGACTGTCAGTCATCGCTAATTAAGGGGAGGAGACCCAGTTTGTACTATTAGATAATACAAGAGGGACACATGCTTCTAGCATATCTTGCTGGGACCATTGAGAGTGCAGGTCAGAGGTCGTTGCTATGCATTAATCTGTAGTTAAGGAGGGAAATGTGTTGGCAGGAAAATGGACTTTTATTTTATGACTAATTCTTCGAGTTTGTTTGGTGTGCTGGGCAGCAGCGGAAGAGCTCAGGACTGGATAAGAAAGCTTCAGCCATGCCTGATGTTCCCTGATGATTACAGCACTGTTTCGCTTTCAGGTCAGGAGCGGTTTGGGAATATGACCCGGGTTTATTATAAGGAGGCAGTGGGGGCCCTTGTGGTCTTCGATGTGACGCGGGGCTCCACTTTCGATGCCGTCTCCAAGTGGAAGCATGACCTGGACACCAAGGTGAAGTTACCCAACGGGAACCCCATTCCATCTGTGCTGCTGGCCAACAAGTGTGACCAAAAGGATGCCAGCAGCACCAATCCCAGCATCTTGGACAGCTTCTGCAAAGAGGCTGGCTTTCTGGGGTGGTTTGAAACCTCTGCCAAGGTAAGGCACCCCCCACCCGGGGGGCAGAATTGCCATCATTGGACTGGTAGATGGGGCAGCTGCAACATCACTTGCCCCTCTCCAACTGCAAAGCTTACGTACATGTGAAACATTGCTGAGGATTAAGATGCTGTTGTAGACTTGTGACATATTACTTTTGTCTCTCATTTTTATGTATGCGATGTCATTATGGTGGGAGTCGTAGCACAAAAATATTTGGCTCAGTACTTAAAACAGTTTTGAAAATAGTTTGCAATGTAGGGCGGCATGGTGGTGCAGTGGTTAGCAGTGTTGCCTCACACCTCTGGGTCCCAGGTTCGAGTCTCCGCTTGAGTCACGTGCGTGGAGTTTGCATGTTCTCCCCATGTCGTCGTGAGGTTTCCTCCGGGTACTCCGGTTTCCCCCCACAGTCCAAAAAC
>JAODJX010000041.1:19987251-20000045 GCA_026776945.1 Isichthys henryi
CTAAATTGCCCATAGGTGTGCATGTGTGAGTGAATGGTGTGTGAGTGTGCCCTGCGATAGGCTGGCCCCCCATCCTGGGTTGTTCCCTGACTCGTGCACATTGTTTCCGGGATAGGCTCCGGAGCCCCCACAACCCAGTAGAATAAGCGGCTTGGAAAATGGATGGATGGATGAATGGATGGATAGTCAAACTATGTTGGTGTGTATTCTACAAAAAACACACGTTTGTAGAATTTGCTAACTATTGCAGTGCATGGTGGGTACAATATATAGAGGCTACTTAAACTTAATCATCTGCAATTACTGCAACTGGTGTAGACTGGACCTAGGTGTGAATCAACTTCATGGTTTAGCTGCCAGTAATCCTACCCTTGTACCCCTAAACAAGGTACTTACCCAGATTGCTTAAATGACACAACTGCATGTATTAATCAAAATTTAGGATTTCAAGTGATAGATGTCTCATTACATAAATATTTATGTTAAGTATAAGCTGCTCAGGAAAGCAGAATCTTTTCTCGGGGCCCTTCAAAACCTTGCTTCTGTGTTTAGTCCGCAAAAGCCCTCCTTCGAAACAACTGTACTACACAGTGTTCCTGAAGCACCAGATTCAAAGCCGATTACCTTAGCAACCGTTCCTTTGCGGGAGGGTATGTGTCGGGAAAACCTCGAGCCGCCTGCTTTCTTCAGTCGTTGGTTTTGACTGACTGTCTTATCCGTCGCTCCATGCGAGCCGTGGCCAGGCTGGAACACGCTGCGTGAAATAACGAACGTACCAAACAGTTGGCAGCTGTCGAAGCACTAACAGCTGTGAGCGAAAATCCAAAAGCTCAAGGAAAGTCTGCGTTCCCTGGAAATAAGGAGTTTGAGGTTGTCATCTTCTCCTTTCATCTAGGAAGTACCAAACCTTCTTCCCTCAGACCAGACATCTGATATCCTTAATGCGTGTGGTTGATTGATTGAGGTTCTCATTCTACCCTGATTTGTTTTTTGATTATCAGAAAATCGTATAATACCAGCCCAACGCTGCCTGAAATTTGAGTCTGACCCCCTGTAACCAGATCCAGTCCTGTGCTTCAGTATTTGGCCCTCTATAATAGTCCTCGAGCAGCAGATATCCACAGTGTTGTATTGCAGACTTGGCTTCTCCCCAGATGGTACCTTCCACCCCCCCCCCGCCCTGTGGTTTTTGCTAGAGCTGTCTTCAGTTTTTCTAACACAGCTGCGTTTTGATCCTTGGCTTTTGATACAAGAAAGATGCAAAAATATTGTGGTAAATATTGGTATAAGTACCACCAATAAGGCATTAACCAGTCGTTTCAGGGGGACTAAGCAGGGACGGATAAACACGGTGATGTGATTTTTGAGTTTTCAGCCTGGCTTGGATGAATTTGGAAAGGAATGTGTCCTCACCTGGCTTAATAATTCTAGCTTCTAGATGGGTGTTATTGAATATACAGAAATCACCATTTTGAACAGACATTTTCACTGGTCTCCTTAAGTTATCTGCATATTATAGGCATATTTTTGCCACAAACAAATGTAGCTTGACTTCCTGTTCATCAGGGGTGTCAAACTCCAGTCCTGGGGGGCCTGAGCCCTGTGTAGGTTAGTTCTTTATCTGTTCCACCCTAAATGATTCAGCTCAAGAGCTGTGTGATAATTAGCACAATGAGTCGAATCAGGTGTGTTAAATGAGGGGAAACCCAAAAATGTGCAGGGCTCTGGTCCCTCAGGACTGGAGTTTGACACCCCTGCTGTACATAAGGGAAGGACTATATAGAGACAGATATCAGAAGTGTCTCTGAAAGGATGCTGTGGATGACATTCTCATGAATATATGCATTTTTATGGTAATTTTTGTGAACCAGCGCGTTTGCTCCTCTCACCTCCTCCTCAGCTTATTTCTATCCACATATTGGGACAGATTTGGACCAGAGCATGTGGCCTCCAGAAAGCATGTTCTACAACACTTGGCTGTAGAACATTCGTTTGAAGACCAGCAGTGGCTTTGCATATCCCCACAAACAGAAGGCAGATTAACTGATCTCAGATCAGCCCCATTCCTGTTCTCAGAGGCTTATGGCGATTGACAGCCTTCAGATTCTAAGCTCTCCATGTTCTGCACTCCCTTGTAGAGCCATTTCTATGGCAGGGCAGTGGGAAGTTCCAGTGTGAAAGGTCTCCTTGGAAACCCTAACACTCTGGTCTACAGAGTTTTTATTATTTGATATTTATTGATATGTTACACCAGTGTTTCCAAACCTCAGGGAACCACGGACAGTCCACGTTTTTGCTTCCTCTCAGCTCCCAGTGTACCTGTACCAGGTATTCGGTGTTCCTGATTGGCTAGGAGCTGGGAGGGAGCAAAAATTTGGACAGTCTGGGGTTCCCCCGAGGACTGGGATGGAAAACACTGTGTTACACCATATGCACTCTCCTAGTACTTGTATATTGACCATCTAAGCCACACCCACTGCTGACATAGAGCTGTGTAATTAAGTACTCAGTCACACAACCTCCAGCATCAAACAAGGACAGCAGAACAGCTGATGATACAGAAGAGCTCAGTAACATCCAGGAACCATCATACGATGTTCAATTCCGCTGTTTGTAGAGCTACCCTGGGGAGGGGGGGTATTCCACAAAGCAGGATTTTCCAGCTAGCTGGATAATTTAAGGGCTGCCCAACCCTGCTCCTGGAGGTCTACCACCTTCAGAGCTTAGGTGCGGCCCTAATTTAACACACCTGACACAGATGATCAGGCCCTTCACTACCATCTCAGTACTGGAGTCAGCTTAGCTTCAATATAGTAACTAGTACTGAGGTGCTACTGAAGGGCCTGATTATCTGTATCGGGTGTGTTTAATTAGGGCCGCACCTAAGCTCCCTAGGGTGGTAGATCTCCAGCAGCAGGAATGGGCAGGACTTAAGCCAAACGTGAAAACAGCAGGAGAGGTAAGTGACATTCCTATTGGACAATCCTTAACTTAAGCCAAATGTATCTTCCTGTTGAAGAAATAGTGCTTTGTGGAATACCCCCTTGGTCAACCACAAATGGAAACATCTGGAAGCCAGTCTAGCTGCAAAGTGGTAGGCACATAGGCTCGCAGAAAGGGACCTAATCACCTAACATTAATACTCAAACTGATTGCTGGTGGGATTTGCTGCCAATCTTCCAACATCTAATGGAAAGCCTTCCTGGAGGAGTACAGGCTGTTATTGCAACTAAGAGTGAGCTGACCTTTTACTGATACACTTGGTTTCAGAATGACATGTTGGACAAGCTGGTGACCACATACTTTTGGCCATATAGGGTATGTGTTCTGTGGTCTTCAGAGAGTTTTGGTATTTCTTTAAATCTGGGGTGGGGATCTTGTTGCATGGAGGGCCACTGTAGCTGCCGGTTTTTGGGATGACCTCTCAATCAGCCAATAATAAAGCAGTGCTTCTCAACCCCAGTCCTGGAGACTCACTGTTACTGGCTGACTGAGAGACCATCCCAAAAACCTGCCCCCACAGCGACTCTATTAATCAGGTTCCCTGCTTTGAAGTTAATATATACGCAATATTCACACAAATGCTGATGGGCTTTTTCAGATTTTGCGATGTAGTGGTTTTCTGTTGTGGCCTTCAAGGATGGGAACAGAAAGGTTAGCAGGTCAAATTTCAGCACCAGTACTGCTGCAGTACTCTCAAACTTCAATTACCTCAGAATACTTCTAGTCATACTGCAGAGAAATATAGCATTATTGTGTGTTTAGAATCCATTAATGGTCTGTATATGGCGTGTGTGTGTCCGTGCCCTCCGGCACAGCCTCATATATTGCGTACACTGCCTGAACCCAGGGATTGCCTTTGGACCGCCAAGCCCCAGACTAGTAAAGCTGTCACTGAAAATGGATGGATAAGTGTGGCCGCTGCTGCTGGGTCTGCTATCCTCTGAGCCAGAATGTTTTTTTGATGGCTCTGGCTTTAGTGGAGGCACAGCACTAATAAAAGAGGCTGGGAGCCGCTTTATCCTGGGGAGACAGTGTGGGGTGGGGCGGCCGGAACAGCGGGTGATTTTCAGCGCGGCCCCTGCCAGCTAAAAAAACCCCGCACTGCAAAAAATTTTTATCTTGGCAAGTATAATTTTCATATATTTAGACAAAACTCTAATTTCATTAATAAACTGACTAAAACACACCTTATGAATACGATTTGACTTGCTTGCATTTGGGCATATTGCCTTATTTTAGGAAATCTAAGTACAATTTTCATACCGCCCTGGCAGGTAGTTTTACTAGTCTTAGGCCATCTTGTGTAAAAACAGGTAAAAAGTTTATTTTGAAAGGCCATTTTTTGTAGTTCGGACTTTTCCTGGGGCATTTAAGAGACGTAAGTGTACATGCCTTTTCTGGTATTCATTTCACATTTCATTTTGTTTACTTTTTATAGACGCACTAAGATATTACTTCCTTTAGTAAGGGGGAGGGGACGTCCCAATATGAGGTGAAGTCATGTGTCAGGCCCAATCATGTTTTTCATCTGTGCCTTAATACCCAGCATATACTGTAAGATTGGATTTGCCATTTGCACAAGTACATTGGAATGTACTTGTGCCTACCCCATCTTCCTCGCCATAGCTTGGTGGTCATAGCACGGGGTCAGCCAGGGGTTAGGGGCCAGGCTCAAGGGCCCACGGACATGTGACTGTTCTGTGGGCAGGTGCTTGAACCAGTGCCCTTCCGATCACAGGCACAGAGGCTTAGCTCCCAAAACCATTTTTCTCACCCCCCCCCCCCCCCGTGTTACTTGGTTTTTTTTCTGCCCGTGTCACTTTCGTGAGTCTTGCAGTTATTTTGGGTCTCGTGTGGTTCCTCGCTAATCGAAGCTGGAGAGGTTCTGTGGATGAGCACTAGAGCATCTCTAGGGTTTGACAAGAGGTTACTGGGTTCAACTTCTAGCCAAGAGGTCAAGAACACCGCTACTGGAAAACTTGGACCCATGTGCAGTCAATTGTAGAGCTGTGGAAAAAGTAGCCATGGATCCCTTATGTAGCTAGAGCTGTGACTGGTTAAAATATCTGCTGATGGCCCCGGCTGATGTGTGTCTGCCTTGGTTTCTTCACATGGGAGGGAGGGGGACCAGTGCGTGAGTCATGCTCTGTCCATCTCCTTCTGTCAGTGTCTCTTGAGGTCGACGACTCTGCTCCCGTGGGGATGCGTGTCGTGCTTCAGGACGTAGCCGCATAATCTCTGGGTTTTCTGGTTCAAGCCCCAGGAACAGCCCTGCTGGGAAGAACGTTACCACAGGTCCGGCAGTCTGAGAGTGTGAAACTGGAAAACCCAGCGGCTAAAATGCTTGGCAGTGCAAGGCGTCGCAGAGCATGCGTTTGCAGTGCAAGGCGTCGCAGAGCATGCGTTTGCCGTGCAAGGCGTCGCAGAGCATGCGTTTGCAGTGCAAGGCGTCGCAGAGCATGCGTTTGCCGTGCAAGGCGTCGCAGAGCATGCGTTTGCCGTGCAAGGCGTCGCAGAGCATGCGTTTGCCGTGCAAGGCGTCGCAGAGCATGCGTTTGCCGTGCATATTTAAGCAGCATGGTAGCTAATGTGCCTGCAGCCTTGGGGGTTTAGTTCCTATCCACCCCCCCCCCCTCCCCCATTCTGTTTTTGTGGAGTTTGCATGTTTCCACCAGGCACTTCTGTATTAAAAACGAAAAAAGTGCAGTGAATCACATTTGGCGTTCCAGAGTTGCCCATAGTGTGTGATTGTCGGTGCATGTGAATGTGTGCTCTGTAATCCACTGGCACCCTATCTGCTGTGTGCCTTGTCTCCGGCCCGGAGGAGGCTGCAGCGTCCACGTCGTTAACTGGCATCTGCTCCATAAATTAGGAGCCCTAAACAAGGGCTATATTACAAACAGATCTTTTATTCACTCAAGGAACTGCAAGGAGGCCCAAGTCTAACAAGCTCAGAGTGCGTTCTGAATAGTATTCATGGCTAGGCTCTTCTTTGTCTCCTGGAACCAATTCTTTCAGAGCTTCATCCACGAGAGCGACTTGGAAGTCTATCCTGAACCTATGAGCCAGTGATGAGGTATGATAACAGGTGTGACATGGGTATATTTTCTGGTTATACTTACAGTACTTACTGCATTATTTGTATTCCCCAGATGAGGAATAGATATAAGAACATAGGAACATACGGAATTTACAGACGAGAGGCCATTCTGTTCATCAAGCTCGTTTGGGGAGAACATAACGAATAGCTCAGAGTTGTTAAAATCTTATCTAGCTCTGAGTTAAAGGAACCCAGGGTTTTAGCTTGTGCTGCACTAGCAGGAAGACTATTCCATACTCCAACTACACACTGTGTAAAGAAGTACTACCTCAACTTCATTTTAAAATGTTCTCCTGCTAATTTCCACTTATGGCCACGAGTTCTAGTATTTAAACTAATATTGAAATAGCCATTTGGCTGAACAGCATCCAGACCTGTTAGAATCTTATATACCTGGATCGTGTCCCCCCTTAGTCTCCTTTGCTCAAGGTTAAACAGATTCAGCTCAGCTAATCTCTCCTCCATAAGACATTCCTCTAAGACCAGGAATCATTCTCGTAGCCTTATGTTGCACCTTTTCCAAGGCAGCAATGTCCTTCTTAAGGTATTGTGACCAAACCTGCACACAATATTCTAGGTGGGGTCTTACCAAGGAATTATATAATTGTAGCATAACCTCCCTTCACTTAAACTCCACACACCTAGAGATGTAACCCAACATCCTATTGGCCTTTTTTTTATTGCTTCCCCACACTGACGAGAGTGGGGCATGGAAGCATGAACATACACACCGAGGTCTTTCTCATAATCAGCTACCTTTATTTCAGTGGAACCCATAAAATATCTGTACTTTTTATATTTCTGCTCCCTGCATGGAGTACCTTACATTTATCTATGTTAAATTTCATGTGCCAGGTATCAGCCCAGTCGCTAATTAAATCAAGATCCCATTGTAGCCTCTCTGCTGCTAGATCAGTATCTGCTACACCACCCACCTTGGTGTCATTTAGCACTGGCTTGCTATTGCTATCACTTCTCCTTAGTGCGATAACTCATAATGTACTTGATGGATCTTTTTCAAGCACAGGAACTTTGTATAGGAGAAGGTCTGGAACTGATTTAATTTTAAGACCAATCGTACCAAAACTGAAGCGATGCTAACTAATGACATCAAAGGGAAGGGTGACTGCAGAAGACACTTCTGAACATGAGAACTCAAAAAGTATTTCATAGATCATTATGCATAGATTTTTTTTAATTATGTGGATAAAGACCTACACCTGATTCCATTTTGACACAAATTCCACCAAAACTGAAGCAGTGTCACTTATGGTACTTTTCCTCTACCACCAAGAACTGAGCCATACTAGAGCCATATCTGCACTGACACGGTCCTGCTTACTAGCTGGGCTGAAAGTGCGACCAAAACAAACAGGCTTCATCGCCATCATCTCATGCATACAGATACTAATGTTCTGCATGTGAAGTATGTGAAGGAAAAAAAACTATATTCTAAGTATTACTTCTTAATAGTAGTATTGCACATCCCGAAAAATCGGAATCGGAAATTTCCTACCTCCTACCACAGAACAGCTAAACGGAATGGATGCATAATGTAAATTTACACAAGCAAATGTTAATTCTGCTAGCGTTTCATGCTTGCATAACGCGACGATTCTCACAAATGTGCTAGAAAAATAGGAAATTAACACATAGTAAATCATGATTTACAAAGCGCTAACGGTAAATAAGCGCCTCTACGGTTTTATGTCAGTGTCGTGCTCCAAATTCGGCAATGCCTTTACCGAGCCGGCCCTACTGCAGTGGAAAACCAAAACAGGCTGCACCCGCTCTGTAACTAGTCTCTCTTTGTGGTACAGCTCAACCACAGCTCAGGTCCTGTATGCCAACAGAAAAATGCCATTAGTGCTGGCACCTGAATGGACAGCTAGATGCAGATGTGGCGAATCTGATTCCATTTATACAAGTCACACAAAGTTGGCCTTTTATTAAAGATTTTTGAAGATATTGGGAGAGTGTATAGGGGGGCTAGAGGAGATGTAGGGGTGGGTGCTATCCAGGAAATATGTGTAGGGTTACAGGTGTGCTACCTTATAGTGAGGTATTCAGCAGTGTCCTATGCTGCAGAGAAATGACATGTTTAGGGTGGAGCGAGCACACAACGGGTGGAGAAATGGTGCCGAAGGGAAGCTGTTGTCTTTCTTCTGGGTTTCTTGTTGTCCAGGTGGAGCTGCTGTGAGGCCTGGCAGGATATGATTCTGTCCTGTGATCAGGAGGTTGTGGGTTCAAATCTCAAGGTCAGCAAAGTGATTTCACTGTTTGGTCTTTGAAAGATGTTCTAAACTTCAGTTGCTCCAAGGACTAACTAACCCTGATTTTTCAGGTGTACATCATTTTGGTTAAAAATGTCTGTTTCCATCCATCCATTTTCAGTAACCACTTTCCTATTCAGGGTCGCAGGGGGTCCGGAGCCTATGGCCACTAGGCAAGAAATAACCCAGGATGGGGTGACAACCCATCGCAGGACATACTCACACACTATTAAGTGTCTGCTTAACTGTCAAAGAAATGTTTGCCAGTGGCTCATCCAAAGTTCAGAAGCATCCCGTACACTACAGACCTCCATTTGGGTGGTGTTACCAAAGCACAGCAACCCCATAGGGTGTCATTTTGTACCACCAGAGTTGGGTAATTCAGGGACAAACCAGTCGAGCATAAAGATTCACAGTCAGAGTATTCAACTGGTTGGTTGAAATAAAATCCTGGTCTGGACTTTTACTCTCTGGACCTGAATTACCCAACTTTGAGTATCACAAGCTCTGTCGATCCACCTTCTAGTGCCACCTTATAGCCTCACATGTCAAAAACTTTCTGCTGTGGAAAGAAGCCATATAAGGCATGACGGGGTACCAGGCATCCACTCTGCTTATCAGTTTGACTTTGTTTGCTGACCTTCAGTTGGATTATTGATCTTTTTCCATTAATGTGACGGCAGTCTCCATTGGCTCTGAGGAAGTGCCCTTAAGAAGTAATCTGTTACATAAATATGCTAACCCATTTTAATTTATGAGTATAAAAACCTATTCACAAATTCCAAGTTATTGCATAAATGAATGCCTTCGTAATCAGAAGTTATTGGATTACGGAATAACTGATCTTACAGGGCATAGCCAGCCAGTGCAATAATAATATTGCCGGGTGATGGTGATAAAAATGATGAACAAAAATGATGAGTTTTGAACTGACTTTATCCATAATCAGTTGTGTCCTAATCAGTGAGTGATTATTTCACACCATGATGTGCAGAGAAAATGGCTTGAGCTACAGTTCAGTTGGAATCCCGTGCGGCTGGCAGCAGAGGAATTAATCCCAAAGAGGCTTTATTCAGCTACGTAACCAGCGTGATTCGTGTCTGACCCCTTCCCTCTGACAGGTCCTCCCGATGCACACAGCCTTTCTGCATCATGTGACCTTTATCTCATGACTCTCACCATTATCCATTTTCCAGGACAACATCAACGTGGAGGAGGCGGCTCGGTTTCTGGTGGACAACATCCTGGCGAGTGTGAAGGGACTTCCCTATGAGGAGAATACTGGGGACCGGGTCCACCTGGACCAGGACACGGCGGTGGCTGAAAGCAAGTCTGGATGCTGCTAGCGGAGACTAGCTTCGAGGAGCTCCTGGGTCAAGGACTGTGGTCCAATGCCAGCAATGGAGGGTGGTCTCCAGAGCTTGATCCGGAACAGTCTCCGAAACGTTCCCCAGTCTGCACTCAGATGATGGAGTTCTCCCCTGATTCCAACATCTTCACTACATTTCTTAGACACAGTTAGGGTGCATATTATACTATATCCCATCCGTTTGGTTACAGCCTGCCTATTCTCCACACTGACTAGCACATAAAATGCAAGAGTCATTCTGCTTTGGTCAAATAAATAAATAATTAGAACATCATTCCTGAGCTCAGATAATGATCAACGCAAACATGTCATGGTTTTAGAACCTGTTGTTCCACTGAGATTCTCACCAGTTCATTCTGAATGATGGCAAAAATTATTATAGGGTCATTTTTTTTAATAAAGTCTCCTAAAGTAGTATATAAAATAATAAAAAACAGGTATTTTTCCCCCATTTTTAAACAATATAACTGAAAGAACCCCTTTTAAACACTCTGGGGTCACGTAAAAAACTTTACATGAAAGACTTTTAATTAAAGAATGGTGAAAAATTTGGTAACACTTAACTTGAGGGGGCATAGTAACCTAGTAGCTCAGTTACTACTCAAGTACGAATGATACACAAACTGCAGATTAGAGCATACTACTACATTATTTGTTCCCTCACAAGTGGTGTTACCAAAAATGTAAACATGAGTAACTTTTTCATAATGGAAGATCACATTCCAGTGTTTTAACAACAGCATTTTTTTTTGTTGCCAAAACAGGACGCGGCCATGCATCGTGTTATCATGCATAATAACATATCTAATGGAATGTAGCTTCAGGATGAGGAAGTAGTTTGCATTTGTCAGCATTAAAAGTCTGTTAAGCGAAACCTTCTGCAGGAAAAGCGAAGTCATGGAGTGTTTCTCTTATGTTAGTGTTGTGTGAAAGTTTCATCTGTCAGATTTATTTTGGTTAATGGGTGTCTTTACGTAGCGTTTTACAGATCAACAAAGCCTTATTTTCAGTGAAAAATCCTCACTTCTTCTTAAATTCTGTTTTAAAATACAGGCTAGGCGGTACTGAAATGTGTTGAGGGTTTGAAAATGGTATCACCTGTGTGAAACACTCTGGGTGTCAATAGGGGAGTCTTCATCAAATTTTTGACCATCCCACCCTGAAATGGCAAATTCCTCTTCAAAGCCAATGAATTCCCCTGCCTGCTTCCTGTCGAAAGGCAGTGAATTATACTCCCCACGTCACTATGGAAACTTTGCAGCGATGCAGTAGCCCTCATCTGCTCTTGCTCTGTGAGCGGTGAGAATCACCATTCTCCAGAACCACCTTGAAAACTGACCTCTCCGCGCTCTGTGAACCATCACAGATACTGCATTCATTATGCCTCACCCAGCCTGCATGGTCGGTCAGTGACCCAGTGTGCTGTAAAATGATATTATCCTTTTTTCTGTCTTGCGAGATTCCTCTGTGGTGAAGAAGCCATCGCAACTCTTCCACAAGCCTCGGTATTCTGTTCACAGTTTGAAGTTTCCAGGACATCACAGTGCCCTTTTAATTGCTGCTAAATGATTACTTTCCCTTAGATGGACACGCTTATTGTATTTTCTGGTACAAGCCTCCTGAAATGTGTCAGCATTAGGCTATGAGTTTTGATTTTGTTCTGAATCTAAGCCGCCATCCGTCCATCCATCTTCCAAACTGCTTATCTATCTGGGTCACGGGGGGTTCGGAGCCACTCACACTCACTGTAAGCAGCAATATTAATGCTATTTTGTTATTAATGGTGATGTATGTAAATTCATTCAAACTGAGGGTGATATAAAAACAATGGAAGCTAATTTAGTAACATCAGTAGTTTCTGATTTTTTTTTCAGCAAGGTTTTTCTGATTCCATAGATGAGACAAACTGGTTTGGCCTGTCTCTTTCCTTAATGTGCTTGTACCAGTTTAAGGTGGACCCATTGAGACATATACACACATACGTTTCACCTAAATGTGATATTTATTATTTTAGCGCATCTCAACAGTTCTAAACTGGAGAGAATTCTTGTGTTCCTACGATGGGCTGGCCCCCTTCATCCTGGGTTGTTTCCCACCTCATACCCGTAGCTTCCGGGATAGGCTCCAGACCCCCTGCGACCCAGAAGGATAAGTGGTGTGGAAAAGGGATGGATGGATGGATTCTTATGTTCAGAAGCTACGGCTAGAAACACCATAACATTGGACTCCTTTGTTTGTCCTCCTGAATCGACGTAGATAATCGATTATCTCTGTTCCTCATCTTTCGCCTCTGAAATGGAAATTACAAACTCAGCTCCTTGAATCACATTCATATTATCTAGACGGACATTTACTTCGTATTCTGCTCCCTTCCTTAATGGCAAAATGGTGAGATCAAACAGGCCCATGCTATATCATGTGCAAGAATGTGCTAATAAAGTGTTATTGCTTTTTTTTTTTTTTACTAATTATAATTTGAATTTTGCTTCAAATTAAAGGTACGATTGTCTAATAGTGTATAATATAGTCTTTTGTATTTATTGGATGGAATTTTCCCGTAAACTTAAAATGTAAATGGTGCTTGATGATATCACACTGTAGATTTATGGTTTTGTACTTTATTGTTTTGTAACTTTTCCTTTAATGGTGGATGCCTGCAATTCTGAACTTGGAATGCTGTAGTAGAATTAGAGACTTCAAATTAGTAACTTGTAATTTGGAATGTCTGTTCTGTATACTGTTAGTAAATAATATGCAGTAAATTTGATTTCTTCAAGTTGTTTTGTCCTGCAGTGTGTATTTATCGGAAGAGTCTCTTTGCGCTTTTGTTGAAAGGGGGTGCTTCTGATGGCTGGGGAGCAGAATGTCAGTATATTCTAGTTGCTCCGGCAGAGAGTTGTGCGTTTATACAGCCGTGATACTGAGATGCCACACAACAGCTAGCTGCCGCCGCCTTTGAAATCTGAACTGGCAACCATCTTTAACTACTATACTAGTCGACTTTTTCAAACTTTGGTAACGCTGTGCTTATTATGCAACTCCGCCTGAG
>JAODJX010000041.1:20006035-20017826 GCA_026776945.1 Isichthys henryi
TTTTCAATAAAACTTGGGGAATTTTCAGTGTTCTCTATAAGGATCAAAATATCAAGTTTTCATCAAAATCAGGAATGGTGCCCATGGAACTTTTCAGGACATTGGTTGATTTGACACGGACTGACCCCCCTTTCATTCCAGCCACCTGTTGTGGTGGAGAATGAATCAACCTTTGACATCACGTCCGCCAATGAGCATTTGCTGTGCAGCGAGGTGAGCTCTGCCTCCTTAGAATCACACACGGTATACAGTAGTTATTCTTTGTATGGTGCCCTATGGCTGTCAGCACACCTGCTTGTTTTATTAGGCTCTCATGCAGTCAGTTGGTTTAATACCCCAGAGACGCAGCTTTGCTGATGTTACAGTCTGGCTCAGCTCAACAGTGTGTCCATTTGTGCATGATGACTGCAGTTAGTGTCGCTTGGCCACAATGCACAATAATTTCATCTGGCCTCAGTTGCCTCTGTCTTAATTTTGTTCCCTCATCTTGCAATGTCAAACTTTGGTGGACTTTGACGTGTTTTTCCTCAAAGCTCATAAGGCGGATAATCAGCGAAATCTACATCGTGTGGAAAGTCTGCAGCAGAGGTGCCAAAGATTCACCGGAGCCCCGTGACCATGCATGGAGTCCGTGGGAACACATCTACTCTCTCTGCAAGGCATCCAGAGACCACATGCCCCTCTACAACCCCTACGGGAAGTACGTGGTTCGACTCTTCTGGATGGTGAGCCCCGGCCTGTGGTTCTTTTAGCCAAATACTTCTGCTGAAGCCTGTAATTTACCAGTTTATTTTTTAGATGTTCACTGCCGTCCCTTTCCCTGTTGCAGCTAAACATAATGGACTGTAAGCTAGCATCTTTTAAGAAAGGCAGCTTGTGGAGGTGTTTTCTTTACCATGCTTTTCTGAGCGGTCTCATGTTGGGTTGTTGGGGGTTGGTAGAGGAAAGCGCAACCCCCAAATGTCCAATTTGCACCGCAGCGGGCCTGGGTAGTGGGACTTCTAATAAACACCTTAGCGATTGGAGCCCTGAGCCCGGTTTGTAGGCTAATAAACTGAGCAGCACGACTGATTATCCGACAGAAGCTTGGCACTGCCGACTGGGGACTGAGCTTTTTGCCCTGCCTATAATCTAAGGATTACTGGATTGATGCAACAAGGAAGAAGGGCCTTACTTATGAGGGGAAAATCAAAATATGTGCAGAATGCATTAAAATGCACTGTTATCCCCAGCTATGTTTAAAATATAGGAGGAATCTAGCTCTACCATTTGAATGTCTGGTAAGCGCAGCTGAAAATCTTCCTTGAACTTCTCTGCAGTTTTACTTCCTTACTTTGCCGTTTTCTCTGACTTTGGCTGAGACAAAATTAGGACAATCAGCTCAGTTTTCTGAGCCAATCAGCGCAGCCCTCAGCTCGCTGCTCAGCGCCACCCATATTATCCCATCCATAGCAACACCTCTCTCTTTATACCAATGTTATCTCATTTTACTGGTCAGGCTCCTCTCTGGCTTTTTGCTACGATTTACTCCCATAGTCCAAAACCATGTGATTATGTGAACTGATGTTTGTAAAAAGCTCTGTGGGTCATTTTCTGGCCCTCGGTGGGATTCGGTTGCAGGTTCACCTCACTCCAACCCTATACCAGATAAGTGATTAGACAAGATAGATGGAAGAATGTAATTCAGACTTGATATGAACACAATTAGCTCCAAAACTAGTGATCATAATGCTCTGCTTATTAGAAGAACTAAGTACAGGAGCATATCTGGGTTGGTGTAACACATATTCAGCCTTTTCACTCTCCATTTAATGTTTTCTCTCAATAAACTAGGAAGATTTTGACAGTATAGCTTCCACCCAAGCTGGTTTTAGTGACATTCTGCTTTTAATCTTGACAATTTATTAAAGCCTTATCACTTTGAAAAAGGCAGATATATTTAAATTACTCTTGTGAAACTCCTTTTTTCATAGTATGTCATCAATGATGCATCTTACATTATGTCTCCATGTTTTTTTTTTCTTTTTCTTAACCAATAATTTGCTAAGGAGGTTGATTTGTGGTCATGCTCCAAGGCAAGATTGGTGACATGGGTACTTTATAAAATACAGCCAAGTGTATCAGCCATAAAGTCAGGATGGCATGTGATTCATGCAGCGGGTCGCTCAGAGCTATGCATAATAGGACACACCTTCAAATCGCACACATTTTTTTTTTGTCCAGCAGCCAATGTGCTGTCATGAATAGACAGTTATGATGAGCGGTGATTGGGGTTTGCCCACGGGCTTCATGGGTAGGGCAGTCATCTACTTTTGTGCTGTATGTATTGCATAGCTCAGATACATATGCACAATTTGATGCACAACAGGCAACATTTGCCTGGTAACATCTAAAATTAAGCTAGCTGAACAATACTAGCCTCTGACGATTTAAGCTACTTGTATATATTGCTTAAGTGTAATTCACCAAGAATAAACCCGTACCATGGTAATTTAAATGCAGGTAGTATCAACCTCTGCTTCTTTGCCCATTCTGACAACATAGATAAGCAGAAGCTCCAGATGACTAGGATCAGCCTGTCCCTTCATATGTTTCCTCCTGTTACAGCATGCATTTGCCCGTGAGCGCAGGAGTCCCCATGGGTTTCTGTCTCGGGTTCGAGCTGGCTCGATTTCCCATTACAGCATAGACATGGGCTTCCTGCAGGAGACACCTTGACAGCAATTTGAGTTGCAGCTGTTTCTCTTGCTTGCAGCGCTGGGTTATGCTACCTGCTGCTAATGGCACTTAGCTCCCGCTAACAGTCGGAGCTTCTCCGCAGCATGGGCTCTGCTGAGGCGACACGCAGCTGGGGAGTAGCCTCCCAAAATTAGAACTTGTGTCTTAAAACCGAGGAGGAGTCAGGGACCTAATGTAGCGAGAGCGCCTACGACATCCAGAATACAGGGTTGCAATTTGATGGATGGAAGCCTTGGAGATGGTGCAGCTGCTTCTGGAATATGGTGTGAAATTTTGGGATGGACATCCATCACTCCTAAGGCCTTCGGGTCAATAAAATTGAGAGGAAGACTGAGGTTGTTTTTCTGTTTTCAGTCTGAATAAGTTGGCAGCGATTGTCTTTGCTCCCACAGAACATTTCAGGTTCTGTCACTAACTTATAACACAGCTATTACGGTAATCAGAGTACTGCCAGTGGAGTGCAAAGTCTGCAGCTGTGTTATCTGCAAACCTAGAACTTCTAGCTCATTTCAAATTGGACCAAACCAGAATATGTAATGTATATACAACATAATGTATTTTAGCAAAAGACGTATTTATTAAAGCAAAGTTTTAAGTGGTTTAAGTGTCATTTGAAGAATACAGGAAACACTGTGTTAAATCATTCACTTGTATATCTACCGAGTGTAGTTTGAGGTTTAACCCAAAACGGATATCTAGTAATTCACAGTTGTTGTTATGTAATGAAAGGGCAAATGGGTCAGCCTGTGAAAGCATCACTGCTCCTTAGGGCTGCTGGAGAAAGATCACCGTGGATGACCTGCTTCCCTTTGATGAGGAAAACAGGCTGCTGCTTCCCGCCAGCACCATGCATTTCGAGCTGTGGCCGATGCTCCTGGCTAAAGGCATTATCAAGCTGGCGAACACCGAGTGAGTCTGCGGCCCTGGCACATGCCAGTTCCATTCATTTTGTTGAAGACTGTTCATTTTTATCTTTAACTTATAAAAATTGTATGGGGCTGTATGGTGGCTTAGTGGGTAGTGCTGTTGTTTCACACCTCTGGGACCAGGGTTTCCACCATGTGGTCTCCCCATGTCATTATGGGATTTCCTCCAGGTACTCCAGTACCAAAAACACACTTTAATTAATTGGAGTTACCAGACTACCCGTAGGTGTGCATATCTGAGTGAATGGTGTGTGAGTGTGCCCTGCGATGGGTTGGTGCCACATCCTTGGTTGTCCCCTGCCTTGTGCCCGTAGCCTCCGGGATAGGCTCCGGACCCCCTACAACCAGAGGTGGACATTTCAGGGAGTGAAAGGGCTTCTCGTTTCAGGCCTGTGTCACCGTGTGCACATCACAGTAAACCACCTGCGTTTGGGTTTTTTGAAGATGGAATCCTTCTAAATCACTTACCAGTCAATGCATAGTACAGTAATCCATGCATTAGACCACAGACTAAGCTCAAAAATACATGTACAGTATGTGGCCCATAGGTTATTTTACAGTTTTTTTTTATGGGGTGTGAGGTTGTAAAATACATTATGGTATTACACTGTAAAAAGTACAATGTGGCTGTTTTTAAATAGATTATTCCCTCTTATCCATAGCCAAAATTAGAGATGCTAGAGATAGACACAGTTAAATACGATATACTGTAGGCAGTAAAACGATAAACTAATGGAACTGGTTTGATTAAATTGTCTTCACTTATTCGCATGGAGAGCAGCTGGCCATAGACATATGTGTTGCCGTAAACCACAAACATTGAATGCTGACGGATTATGAAATACACAACTCTTTAGATATCTCTCAGGATGCATTTAGACAGGCTAAAGGGCCGTGCATTTCATTTTGTCTTTCATGGCTTGTATGTTAGTACCCAGCATTCCATATGGTAGCCAGGGAATCGGGAGAGAAATGTGAATGTTTTGGGATGTTAAACCAGTGCACGCAGCAGGTGTATGTTAGGTACGATGGGGCCCCCTGCAGGTCCAACCAGGAGGTCAGACAAAGTACAATGGTGTATGCTGGCTGTCCCCACTTGGTAGATGAGAGGGTGCCTTAATTTGGACCAACAGCTAAATAGTCAGTATTACCGTTGGATGAAGCAGACCCTAACTGTAATTTTGTGCTGTACAAGCCACAGTTGTTTTTTCACGTGACGCCATGCTGGTATTGATTGACACAGCTTAGCTGCAGGTCAGTAGCACAGATGATAGAGTGCGGGGCGGGTGGGCGTCAGGAAGACACCCTAAACCCGTGTGTTTTTGGGATTGCAGGTGTGGGTTTCAGGTGCAGGGAGGGAGACTGGCAGGGCCTGCCTGGCGGTACACGAGACCCAGCCGGTACGGTGCCTCCGGTTATTAGGTTGGTTAGGGATGAACAGTCACATGATTGTGGGCCGTTGAGCGAGGCCCTTAGCCCCCAGCTCCAGGGGCGAGGCACTTTGATTGACCCTGCACTGTAACCCTGTATGCAGTAGAGAGCAAGAAGAGGTAGGCAAACAGAAGAATTCCAGAGTACTGTACTCATGCTCCTCCAAATGGCAAATAAAGGATTCGCCATTTATCATTTAGTGATCCTAGGACGATTTGCTGGTATTTTCTCTTTTCTCATTTGTAAGTCACTTAGCACAAAAGTGTCTGTTAGATAAATAAATATGAAATCCACCCATCCATCCACTTATACTGGTCAAGGTCGGGGGATAAATGCAAATGATGAATGTAAAATATAATGTTATCATGTGAAGGTGCTTATGTAGAGTGGAGATCCTTGGAAACATTTCATGGAGTGTCTGATCTTGAATCGTGATCAGAGGTGGTTCATGGGGTCATTCTGGGTGATAAGGGTACATAATTGACTCATTCTAGAGAAAAAGGAAAGAGATGCTTATCTGTATTTCTGTACTGCTTAGGGGGCTGGTCCCTCTATTTTTTTAAAGCCTGGGAAATACTTCAGGTGACATTAAAAAAAAAAAATCAAGCATGGAAGAAATGAAGGCGAGGTGGTTGAGTGAGATGGTCGGTAGGACCTCTAGAGATTTCTGCACTGCAGGAGAACATAGAGTCCGAGGAGGTCAGTCACTAAGCCTGCCTGCAGAGGAAGCAGCCATCTTTTGGAAATAAGTTGTGAAATCGTCTGCAGCAGGCTGGAAGTGTGGGAGGGGCAGTGGAACAGTGGCGGTGCTGAAGACTTTCCTGGGATTTTTAACAGCTGCGTCAGGTCATTCTGAAGATCATGATAGCAGAGGCTGAGTGGAAAACAGGAAGATTCTCCCAGTACCCAAATGAGTCTGGTCCCATGTGAACCATTTCTACATCACGTAGCCATGGCTCAGACAGAAATGACAAGAAATCATATTTTTACAGCAGCGTGCTGTTGAACTATGGGTGGAGTGCCACTATAACTCAATGGAATTTGCTGGGCTGACTGCGGGCGAGAAGGCCTGCTTAGATTAAGCGTAATGAACTACGTTCCATTAACTCGCGGTGCATGTGGAGAGCAGGCCTCACTGTGCTGCAGGCAGGCCCAAGCTGTGAACGAAGGGGAGGCGGAACGTGTGCAAAGCTGTAGATTATGTGCAGTATGGCCGTTTGCATGCAGGATCACAGTGGCAAGTTACTGTAGGGTGCTGCTCTTTTTTATGTCTTTGTGCAGTTTCATTCGTATATGATGTATATGTGGATTGCTAGTTTTATTGCCACATTTAAATATGAGCCAAAATTTACAAAAAGTAAAACTGTTAATTAACTGTTAGTTAACTGTTACTGTTAATTACTTCAATTCTTTTTTTTTGCATAGGAGCTTTTCTCGGGGGCCGTGTAGTCATGCTTTTGATCTCCATGAGCACATTAGGTGGGATTTAATTAAAGCACCTTTTCTGTGCATGTCCGCTGTGACCTTTCCCAGAGTGGGCCCAGGCCAGGCCCGGGAGATGGAGGACTTCAGCATCGTGCACACGCTCACTGGCTGGCTCCCAGAGTTCATCCCGCTGCAGTGAGCCTCCTCGCCACTTGTCTTTGCTTCCTGGGAATGCTTTGCCATCGTCCTTACCATAGGGGATGGGAATTCTGTGGGGGGCTGGGAGGTGCCATGGAAAACAGTGGTACAGAGAGATATATAGTATATAGAGGTTATTTATACTGTATGTATTTTAATTAAATCACTGGAGATCTTAGTTTAACCCTGGAATAACTGAGAAACCTGCATTTGCCTCTCTGACATAATTTGTTTTGCAGTTACCTGTTGCCAATATGGTGACACATTCTTAGGTGACAGTCTGTCCTTGTCACCGCATTTGACCAGACGTGAATATGACCTTACAGGACTAGGTACCTAAGAAAATTGTGGGAATTCCTGACGGAGAGCATCCCAAAGTTTCAGCACACAGAGTGGCCAGAGGAGGCTCCATCGCTGAAGGAGGCGGTTGGGAGGCGGACCTCCACGCAGAGTGAGCACCAGAGCCAGTCACCGACGGAAAACAGAGTCTCAGACGCAATGGGAGGTGGGTGACTGGACCACATGGCGTGTGTGCAGCTCTGAGCTATTAGTTGAGTTCTTCCCAAACGAGCTTGATGGGCCGAATGGCCTCTCATTTGTAAATTTCTTATGTACTTAAAATAAAATCTACAAAAACAGGATTATTTTTTAGATTGGGCTGACCTGATTGTCCGGGGTTTATCAAACCACAGTATTAAACTATTTACAGTATTTCATTCATTGAAAGTAATATCAATGTCAGATATCCATTATATTTTCCAATGAATCACCTTGGATACACCTTGTATAGCCTGTCACTGCCAGATGCACCAGTCAGCCCCATGGCAGTCCGAAATGGCCTGGCCTGGAACGGTGTACTCGCATCTTTAGGGCCGTATTCCACCTGCTTGTGTTCCAGGGGTTGGCAGTATGGCCTGCTCATTAACCCCTGGGTGTCTTTAGTCCTTGTTAATGTCTCCTTCCTCGAGGATGGCCTCAGCCAAAGGCTCCCCTGCAGTTAATGACAGTTACGTGCCAGCTGTACCTGCCGAGGACTTTAGATAAAAATGATGACTGACGGAGAAAAGGCAAACCTTTTTGGTTATGGATAGAAAGCTGGGCCATGCTAGCTAGTCCGTGAGAACCAGGGAAAAAGGCAGGTGAGCCACATGATCATGCATACATTCAGGCAGATCTCTGCAGAGATGAAATATAGCTGTTTGATTTTATATGCATAAAAATGCCTCATCATTACACACGTTATATGTATTATTAATTCCCATCTCACATAGTATAGGATCAAAAACCATTCTGTGTTTAGAGTGAAGGGGGGGCGGGAAGCTTTGAGATACACCTGTCCCGCGTGCAGCAGGAGTGTCTCTGCACCCTGCAGGGGTGTCATCTCACAGTCCATCTGGAGAGAGATGTCACCCTTCAGACCTCATGCCTGAGTTCCGGTGTAATGAGGAGGTAGCCCTCCAACTGTCTCCCCTGCCTTAAGTGAGTCCGTGGCGCCCGCCGAGGAGAGCACAGACCACCTAAGCCGTCAGCTCAGTCTGCTGTGTAGAAGAGCTATAGCCGCTCCTTTAATGAATTGCGTGAGAAATGTGACAGGAGTAGTGGACTGAGGAGTGAGAAAATCCAGATTATTATGAAATATAATTTAATTTGGAGTGATATGATTTATTATATAAAATGGGCTTAGAATTTCATAAGCCTTGAATAAAAATCAACCGCCATGGTTAACAATGATTAAAAAATTAAATCTTAAAAAATTTATTTGAGACTAATATACAGTAAGAGTCCTTTTTTTATAACACTGCCTTAATCTAACTTGTTACAATTCAGTAACTCAATTTAAGTATGTCATTCAAGGGTACCACTGCACACTCCTGGGACTAGAATGGAAAATACTTAGTCACACGGCTATTTAATTAATTCCTGTATTATTTAGTGACATGTTGTTAAGGCAAAGGAAGGGGTATTTATGGCCAGAATTCCTGTTGTCATGGAAATGAATACTGCCTTCACCAGTTTATTTTATCATAATTGTTTCTAAATTGATTTTGCTTTGCTGCTTTGTCCTCATCATAATAAAGCTTATCCAATCAGAGAGATGAGAGGTCAGTATGTACTTTGATTGGGACAATTCTAAGTCGGGGAAAATAACAGTTTTTTTTAATCCCTGCTGATTTATCTTACTCCATACCTACTGAAATCCATTTGCTTTATCTTGTTTAAGTACCTTCATCAAAATGATAATGGATCTTGAACCCTCAATCTTTCAGTTGCAAATCTAGGCACCTGACCCTCTGCCTTCTAACAACCTTTTAGCGGGCACACAAGCACCAGTACCGCAGATAGTGGTGTGTGCCAGCTACCAGCCGCAGTACCTGCTGGAGAAGACTTCAGTATTGGGGCAGATGGTATGGCACAGCTTATGTACTCTCTCTTTCTGATGACGCTATATTTGCAGTCCCTCATGGACAGGCATATCTAACTGCTATGGGTTATAGCGTATTGGACCCATTTAGGAAGACTGCTAGTGCTGATATGGCTGTTGAATCGAAATTAAATCCGGCACCCTGTGTTCCTTCAGGTAGGCAGTCTCTGTTTAGCTTTCATGTGATATGAGCATTGTAACCTCAGAAGTTATCATTCAGTGTTTTGCCAATTAAGTTTCCAATTCCAACACTTACAGTATTGTCTGCTCCATAATCTCTCCCCATCTTCCCAGGCAGACTCCTCGGAAAAGCTGAGGCAATACGGTCTGTCCCAGTTACACAGCCACACAGTGCTGGTGACCAGAACAAGGGCCTGTCCCCTTATCACCCCACCCAAACCTCCACCTGTTCCACGATGGAAACTTGTGCGGCTGAGGAAGCAGATGATGCCAACCGACGAGCCCAAAGGTGACGGGTTTCTGCTCCATCAGCGTCACCGAATGGCAGGCACACCGCGAATGCCATCTTGCCACAACTTGTAACTTGTTTCGTAAGAGATCAGAATCAGAATGTGGATTCAAAATATATGTCAAACATTTCGGTGCTTCATCGAACTCCTTAGATTAAAGTGGACGTTCATTTTGTATCAGAAGTCGGTTGCCAGTGTACATCTGCCGGTTGGACTGGTGTTTCTTCGCAGAAATGAGTGACAGCACTTGTAGCCTTCCTCATTAGCATACCTTAAATATGTACCTAGTTTAGAATGCAGTGTTATTTCTGTCATGTGATTAGTTTGGACGCTGCTTGTTTCCACAGAAACGCCCGTTCTGAAACCTGATCGGTTCATTGAGATCTCAAGCCCCTTTCTGAATAGACTAACAGCAGTCGGTAATCCAGAGGTGTAAGTACAGTGTTTGGTTTTTTTCTTATCTGTTTTTGGTACACTTATAACCTAAGGCTGCCAGCTCAGGTGTTGGGTGGAGGGTCCTGCTGAAATGCTCTAGCGAAATACTCCCTTATTTCAGTGGATGAGAATTGTGAATCACAACATGAAGGCCATTCTCCCAGCTCTGAATCTGACTCTAAACTCCTAATCATACCTCCTCTGCTGCCTAACCCTACACCATACCCCAACTCCTAACCCCACCTCTCCTGCACCCCATGGCAGACGCAGCTGCAGCTCCACCCTCGCATCCTTCACCGAGCAGGAGGAGCCAGAGGATCAAGACCTCCCACACGTGGGGGGTGCCGGCACATCGGACACCATGGAGGTGGGTGGGCTAGGGACTGAGTGTGGGGGAAGGGGGAGGGCACACAATGCTTGACCTAATTTTTAGAGATGGCTTTCTGGAGAGATAAAAAATGTGAAATTGCAACTTACCACCATTCTCCCTGGAGACGTGTGCCAGATTCACTGCCAGATCAGTCAGTGTTAAGATACACTCTCTGTCACATCGCTGCTACTACTGTAAGAGGGCATTTTATTATGGAATTACACAGCTCTCTTTGACGGGGGGCTACTGCGCCTCGCAGGTCATCTGTGCTCCCTCCTAAATATGGACCTGCATGGTTTCCTCCTTCGGTTTGAAGGAATTTCTTTTGGATGCATGTATTCTGCAGGCCGGCTCGCCGTTTGGTCACAGAGAGCTTGTTACTCAGGAACATTTTCACTGTAGCTGAGATTAAGCCAATTACTTAGACTTAAATTAGACGAATTTACTGCTACCTGGAGGTTCATAGTAGCAGCACATATTTGAGAATGTTCTCCAAAGGGAAGGGAAACCTTCACATACGCTGTATGTTCGGCAGACTAATAAAGAACGGTAGCATTCATTTGATTCAAAATGCAATGACAGGGCATTTTGGTTTGTGTAAAACATTGTGAAATTGATCTTTATTCGAGCAGTTAAATGTCCTCCTGGCGCCCCCCTCCACACCCCATCCATAAATTAGAGGAACTGGGCCTCTGCCTGGTGCCTGTGCTGGGACTGGCATCATACTGCTGAAGGAAGTCTGTAGTAGCTTAGCAGCGAGATCTGACCAAAAATAACATTGTGCTCTTTTTTACAGTTTCTGTTAAGGCTGTTGGTTTTTTTGTATTCAAGCACTTAAGCTCAAGTGTGTCACTCAAGGGTAGTAATTACCAGTCGGTCAAGAGACTCCCCCAGGTTTTCAAAATCGATTGCGGGGGTTACCCCCCACCCCCACCCCCCTTTTTGACTCAGTAGCTCCACAGATTAATTTCTTTGTAAAAGTAGCTCTCACTGTATGGGTATGTGCTTTAGGCTATGAGGGTATGTGCTCTACGGTTTGAGGGTATATGCTCTACTGTTTGAGGGTATGTGCTCTAGGGTATGAGGGTATGTGCTTTAGGGTTTGAGGGTATATGCTCTCAGGTTTGAGGGTATGTGCTCTAGGGTTTGAGGGTATGTGCTCTATGGTTTGAGGGTATGTGCTTTAGGGTTTGAGGGTATGTGCTCTCAGGTTTGAGGGTATGTGCTCTAGGGTTTGAGGGTATGTGCTCTAGGGTTTGAGGGTATGTGCTTTAGGCTATGAGGGTATGTGCTCTACGGTTTGAGGGTATGTGCTCTAGGGTATGAGGGTATGTGCTTTAGGGTTTGAGGGTATATGCTCTCAGGTTTGAGGGTA
>JAODJX010000041.1:20017926-20030681 GCA_026776945.1 Isichthys henryi
GTATGTGCTCTAGGGTTTGAGGGTATGTGCTCTAGGGTTTGAGGGTATGTGCTTTAGGGTTTGAGGGTATGTGCTCTCAGGTTTGAGGGTATGTGCTCTCAGGTTTGAGGGTATGTGCTTTAGGGTTTGAGGGTAATAGCTCTAGGGCAGGGTTCTTCAAATCTGGACCTCGATTCGAAATCCAGGCATCTTTTTCAGTTCTCCCAGGTAGTTAGTTTAATAATTACTGATTGGGCACAGAGGTTTCACACTCGAGTCACGGGTAAAGGAAGGCTGGAAAATCAGCAGTGCCCAGACCTTGAAGACTGTGACTTGAATAGCCCTGCTCTAGGGTATGACATGCCTTCAGGGACCCCAAGACCTACAAAGATCTGGACTCAGGTTCAAATTCTAACTCTGTGCGCCTCCTACTGAAAGTGGCCGAGAATGCGTCCTCTTATGCCCTGTCCACTGCACCGTGCACCACAATGAGCGCCTCACCCTGGTAGAACAAAGCGCAGGGCCGCCCGGCCCGTATGTCTCTCCAGCCGTCTGCTGAGCGTCCCGGACCTCGGAGACATGTCTAATTGCGAGTATCTCCCCAGAATAGGGCAGGGCCCTCCAGTGAGTCAAAGCCAAGAATCCAGCACATGGTTATATAAAGGGAAAGGTCATGTACTCTGGCAGCTTAAAAAGAACAATTAGATTATAACTCATCAGTATATTCATCTCCCTGAGCATCATTACGACCCATTCAAAGGCAGAAATAATTTCCCTCTTGCATAACTTGCCACACATGCACCGGTGTGAGTGACATCATTTAATCGTTGACTAAATGCTGCTTCGGGTCACGTGTCTGGAGTGACTAGAATATCTTTTGTTTCGCGACAAATGCGCTTGATTTTCTTTTATGTGTCTGTCAGCCGATCCACTTTTTCCAGAACCTAAAGCCCTTTCTCTTTTTCAGCTTAAGTAAAGCTGAATAAGATCGACCTGTTAATCAGGTTTTAATGAGAATGTGTTACTTAGCATTGAATCTCAGCACCGAACCGCCAAAAGTGCTACACCATCCCTTTAAATTAGCTAACCCCCCCAGACCCCTCTTCCAGTCATAACCATGATGTTTAGATGGAAGGGGTTAGGAGCCTGGGCTTCCTGTTTTTTGTTTGCAGTTTATTAATACAACACAGTTTTATGAATTGCCTAAAAAAACACTCTATTGATTTTTAGGTGGTAGGTGGTTGGCGTACTTTACTAGAGTGCTGCAGGTTGTCCCTGCAGTTACAGGCAGAATTTTTAGACCCTTGAGCAAGGTGCTTGAACTGAATTGGTTCAGTTAGTTCTCCAAACACAGCTGAATGTACGAAATAATTTTGAGGACTGTCAAAGTGAGCTTGAGATAAAAATATCTTTCAAGCAAACAACTTGATGTCAAAACATGCCTTTTTTGGACAAGTATCTCAGCCCTTGAATTACATTGAAAAATAGTTTCACTTATTTTGTTCTGGGTCATTTAAAAAGAGCTGTGTTTTCAGCTGGCAATTCTTTATTCCAACAGTAAAATTTAATAAAACATATGTTCTTAATTGAAAGCCCTTCCTTTGTAATTGATTGGTCATCCAGGTGCAAATGTCCAGACGAATCCCCAAAACACTTGGCTAAGTACTTCACCCTTTTAAATGACGCTTGTACTGCACTCGCTGATGCTTCACATGATGGACAGAAGGTGTGTGTGTGCTTTTTTGCTGATGTACCTACGTTTCTTGCTTTTGCAATGTGTGGTGCTGCACGTACTGTCACGGTAGTGAGGACACAGCTGACACTTTGCACTTTCTTTTCTGGCATCTGTACCCACCTGGGATCTGAGCTCCCAACAATAGAAGGAGCAGCGGGGGATCAGGGTAGCCAGCGTCAAAACTGGAGTGTGACAAGGAGTACAAGGAGCGCACTTTTCCATTATTTTGCTGCGGGTTTGCTTCAGTATGGAGAACATAAGTGCTACGATCAGACACCTCGGGTACAGCCGAATGATCAGCGATGGGGTACGTTGCTGTCAGCATATGCAGCATGTCAGCCCCTTCTTTTGGAGGAAGTCCGGGAAGATATTTGCTTTACATTTCCTGGGCTCAGGGATGCGGCTTTGGGCATTATGCTCACATCAGGCACATTCTTGTTGTTCTTGGGGCAGTATGACATTACAATAAAACGTTCCGAGAGAATCAATTTTGAAGAATTAATAGGTTCTGCAGGATATTAGTCCCTTAAGCCACTTCCAGTACTACTCACATCCACTGATTTTTTTTTTCAGCTAGACATGGGATTTGCTCATAAAGCTAAGGTGGTTCTTCCCCCCCTTCCACTGTGTTCCATAGAAATACTACTCTAATTGATTTATTTAGTGACCTATAACTGATAACACCAAACCTGTAGCCTATATAGCTGTTAGTCATTCTGATCAAGTGAGTTCCAGTTCTCCATTGCCTTCCCATAGAGTGTAACCTTCTGTATTGCTTGATGTGTCAAGTTTTTAATATACTGATCCTGCTTTATGGATCTGATTGACTGTGAGCCTTGTGCAACCTGATTGTAAGTTCATTACTTTAAGAACATAAGAACTTAAGAACTATACAAACGAGAGGAGGCCATTCGGCCCATCAAGCTCGCTTGAGGAGAACTAAACTAATAGCTCAGAGTTGTTAAAATCTTATCTAGCTCTGATTTAAAGGAACCCAATGATTCAGCTTGCACTTTTTTGTGCAGCGATGAATATTTACACTTCTTTTAATTTATTTTCAGCAGTGTTGCGTTCCAGTCCACCTCGGTCGAGTCAGAGTCAATAACGTATCTGTGACAAATTGAGTCCGAGTCCAACCTGGGGGGCGAGTCCAACACGAAGCTGAGTCCACTACTGTACTATAGTTGGGTAGCAGAGTCCGACTCCAGAAGTTGAATTCCAGACCATGAATCTGAATTTAAAAACTATAGATCTAAACAATTTATTTGAAATCATTTATAAGTTTTTTTTTTTTTTTTTTTTTTAAAGAATTAGAAATAATCCACTGCTTCCTGTAGTAATGATTAATTGTACTGTAACGTGTCGTCCTGTTGAACACATTTACAATTGGTTCTGGAACTCAATAATATGTTAGAAACAATACAAAGTTCCATTATAAGGCTTTTTTAATTAACAAACTTTTTATTAAACATACACAATGTACCTGAAGGTAAAGTGCACACAGAACCACATAACACAATATATGATTTCAGTCTCCGCACTACAAAAACAACTTATTGCTTTTCAGAAATACAAACACTGTGAACATTTTATGCTTTAAATGTGCATGATGGGGTGTGATTATGATGGTGTCACATCATTTTTACAACTACCTAACTGGAAGCTACAACACACAAGCGTAACATCATTGATTTTAAAATGTGCCCCAATAACTTAAGTACATAGATAACAATGTGTAGCTGGCTAATGTTTAATGTGGTAAGTCAGAAGTTGGTGAGTGACTCGGCATAACGCTCCTGTGTCTGAAAAATTGCTGGTTTGATTGCGCTTCCTGCAGATCAATCACATCACTGTTAGGCTCCTGGAGGAGGGGCCAGGGATAATTGTTGAACATAGTTGTTGAACGTTTGTAGAGGCATTAAGCTGCAGACGAACTGCATGTGTGTTATTGGGCTTGGGTAGATTTTTTTGGTCGCGTGTGTTCAAGACTGAATCAAGGTTGAGTAAAAATTCACCCAAGTGCGTGACAACTCTGATTTTCAGTTTAAGATAAAATGCCGTTTTTGAGTTATGAATCCATTGAAAAGAGTTCATTACTGAACGATATTGAAAAAGTGTTGGTTAGATAAATCACTGCATAGGTATATTTTTATTCTGTTCGATAAAGATCATAAGCAAATCCATTTCGCACGTCGGCTGTAGCAGAGAAAAGGAACCGACTGATTGATAGTACATCCATCCATGGAACCCTGGCCAATGTGCAGCTTTCAAAGCGAAAACGCTTATTATGGCAACAGACACAGAGTGAAGTCTGAGATGCGAGCTCCAGGAGACGGCGTGATCTTCACAGCCCCTCTGAACGTGACTCATGGTCCCTGTGAGTCATCAAGGCTCCGGTTTGGGAAGCACGGAGTGAGCTTGTAATTGTCATTCATATTCCAATCGCAGAACTGGGTAATTGCTTCGTAATGAAAGGTTTAAAGGTTTTTTTCTGTTAATTATATTAATAGATGTAAAAGCGAAGCTATTCAATTTTCCACTTCCAAGCCTTCCCTCCAAAGGAGGGAAGCAATGTGATATACACTGTTATGTGCTTCCCATGAGCATACAGTACTGTGAAAAAGTCTTGGCCAGACAAAAGAAATGTTTAAAGCTATTTATCTCGGTTGTTGTAAGTGTATATCTGCTCAGAACAAAAAACACAATTCAACATTAGAACATGCAAATTAAGAGTAACACAAAAAAAATACAGGAATTTCTTCTGTTCTCCAAAACGTCACTGATATCTTGCCGGATGGCTAGAAAAACCTTCTCCTCAGAGGCACCTCAGTTATTCTCTGTATTTGTTACATTTTACCACCAGTTCATAATTAATTTACTTACTGTAAATGACTTATGGGTATTGATTACCCATATGAAGTGGGGTAGGCGTTGAGTCAAAAATTCATGAGTGTGTTGGATGTCTCCTGCGAATGCTGAGGTGACTTTAGGAGAGGTTTTTGAAATGGCTAAACTGACACATATTTTCAAACATAATAACATAGTTTTACATGAAGATGATATAAACGTCATTTTCTTTGACTGCCTAAGACTTCTGCACAATACATCTTCATGAGAAATTGTTACAATTTTGCAGCAAATGTTTTATTTGCGACATTTGGTGTTTAAAACATTCAATATAACAAGTACCATACAAACCGTATGAAATGAACGGTACAGAAAACAGAAAAATAGTAAAATGTTTTTTACTTGCAAGAGTATAGTGGTATTGTTTGGAGACTATACCCCACTATATACGACATGCACACACAGAAGTTTACTGCAAATGTTTTATCAAATAACTTTTTATTAACTTTTAGTACTGTAGTTAGTGTCATACCTTTCTGAAAGGGCATAGACCTTGCTTTCTTCAGAGTGGATTATTGGAGGTGTCCTCAGGTGCTGGTCACCCGTTTAGTGTGAATCAGGGTTGACAGGCTTTCTTGATGTGCCCCCCAGCTGTCAGTTTATTTCGGCCTACACTGGTGCTATCTCTGCTCGCCCCGGGCAGTTCTGTGTGGCCCTACTTCTACTCTGAGGAGCTGCTGCCATACAGAACAGCGTGGCCTGTTTACATGCTGGGCTCGCGACCTTCGACAGAAGATCGCTCTGGGGAAATAAGTGGTAATACCTGCACATGGACCATGTTCTCCACATTTTGGCTTCTCAGGGAACGGCGGGAGAAGTCAGAAACGGAGAGGAGAATGCCGGCAGCGGTAAGAGGTCCTGTTTTCTCTTTAACACCCTTAGCCAGGTTGGGTTTACCCTGGAGCATCCAGCCATCCACCCACCTTCTGTTCTGGGATCTGGAGGGCCTGTAACCTCTCCCAGTCAGCACAGGCTGCAAGCCTGGGCCGCACTCTGGCCTGTGTGCCAGTTACCCAGCACCATTCTATTTAATTATCGTAATTTCACTCAGTCTTCATTAAGATGGACAGATAATTAAGTACATTTCCTACACATTCATCAAGTTCATTTAAACTTAATGTAATAAATATTTTGTCTACAAATTTTTATATTTAAAATGTTATCCAAGTAAATTTTGTGTGTCTCTTTGGCATTTTTTGGCAACACCTGCAAAGGATTTTAGGAGTCAATAGCAGCGATTTCCCTTTTCATTTTGTGGGAGCCACGTGTTTTGGCTTGGTCCAGATTATCAGTTTTTTGGCATCTATCTCATTTGCATCCTCACGCTGATGGATATGTTGGCATTTGTTTCTGAGTGTTTCATTCCCCATCCTTTGTTTTGTCATGGTTCACGCAAATCCAGAACTGCACGATTCTTCATCTACAGCAGAAAAGCCCAAGTGGACCAAGGGGATGAACCCAGTGGAGGCCACGCTGCAGGAGACCTGGCTCGATCTGGACGACTTCGTCAAGTGCTTTCAGTAAGTCCAGTCTTGTGGTCAGTGACACCCCAGACTGCCATCGTATGTTTTGTTATGTGGGTAACACTTCACATTAGGGGACAAAAGTAACTCAGAAAAGTAATGTAAAAGTAATTCAGTAATTATTCAAGTACAATCCACAAGCAAATATAGTAACTGCATGAATTACATGAACCATTATGATTGATTAATGATTGAACATGGCATCAGAATTTAACTAACACTTAGTTTCTGGTTAATTAATGCATTAAGTGGGAGTCTACTACTACACTCTACTGTTATGTGAGTGAATATCTTTCTCTGTTTACCATTTAGGACACTCCTGGTATTTCATAAACCTGACACATATGCTAATCGCTACCAGAAGTCCAGTTTTAAGGTAATAGTCAATCACACATTGTTTTGTAAAGTGTTCGGGATGTTTAGTAAAGCTCAAGTCTAGCAGGCTAGTCAGTTACCAATATTAATTTGGAACTTTTATATACTAGACAGAGCAAAAGAGCGCAGAGAAGAATGACATACAGTAACATAGACTGTTGGCAATGAGCCAAAAGTAGAGAAAATTAAAGCTGAGGCCAGCCAGTGTGCTCAGTGTCCTGCAGAGTTTTCACATTCTGTAAGATCCTGCAGTATTGTTCAGATTTATTATTGATAAGGTGATAGCAGCCTGGGTTTCTCTAACTAGCTTCAGGGAGGGCGCCAACATTAAACCACAAAATGACCCACAATGGTTTTGTCACCATCAGAGCACCTCTGCCTCCAAGGCGTCGTCTACAAGTCTGTCAATGGCCAGCACTCAAGCCATGCCCATCAAACCGCAGGCGACATCTTTGGTAGCTACATGCACACCAGTATACTTGAGACACGGCCTTGCAAATTAATGATTACTGGTGATCCACTAGGTCTTGGCATTGAATGGTCATTCATATGCAACGGCAAGATGAGAACCGCTTATTTTGCATAATTTATAAAATCTGTGTGTATTGTATTAACATTTTTTTTTTAATAGTGGCCAATGCTTGTTTGTGCAATAGAAAAGCGCTCTACATTTGTTTCCTGTGAAATTGTAAATGCGATTGGCCGGAGTTCAGTCCCAGACACAGCTTCACGGATGCCTTTTGGCCGTGACAGCCATCTGTCACTTCCCCTGCTCCACCCACATCACTTCAAATGCTTGGTATGAAAGGCCAGCCCAGTGAGTGACACACGTAATGGCGTCAGTCGGCAGATGACAAGGGGATCCTCTTCCTGCTCGTGGACAGTCTGCTGCCTTCCCAAATCTTAATAAGCTTCTCCTTGCTGGCCCACTGGGGCGGGACCCCAGATGAAAGTAAGGGAGCATTGGAGTAAATGTTTTGCATCTACAAATCTACTAGCAGTCTAGGGCACAAACTCTGCCTTATGGAATAGTGAAAGTAAATATTTGGAGCAGTCTGAGTTACAAAATAACACTGCTTTGAACCTTCAGTGAAGACTAATAATGACCCATTCAGCTTTAGATTAGTTCCAGTGCATTATGGGAAAATACTATAAATGTTTGGCTTATATTTGGCAGATCTTCAAAAACCCTTCCTCAGGCCATGGCATTAGCTGTTATTTTGCATGACAAACTTGGTAAACTGTATCACTCCATGATGTTTTTTTTCTGGAAGCCAGCAATTACAAGGGCATATTATCTAAAAATATCATGCTTTTCTCTTCTTTCTTTCAAACCCCCCTCATTGCCCTCTTAACATCCCCCTTCAGGGAAGTATGCATCATGTCAGCCTGGGCTCCTGCTGGCCAGGCCGTTCTCCTGGAAGACCGTACAGTTTCAGCTGCCTGTCCTGAACATCCAGACAACATCCACCAAGGCAGCCCTGTTATCCCTTCCGCCTGGGTAAATGTCACATGCAGCAGGTCATCCTTCTCACCATTCTGATTTGCTGATTGGTCCTCTTGTGACGGTTTAGTGATTGTTCGCCTCGTATCGGTTTTGTGGTTGATCCCCTCGTGTCGGTTTGGCGATTGGTCCCCTTGTGTCGGTTTGATGATTGGTCTTCTCGTGTCAGTTTGGTGATTGGTCCCCTTTTGACACTTTGGTGATAGGTTCCCTTTTGTCGGTTTGGCGATGGGTCCCCTCGTGTTGTTTTGGCGATTGGTCCCCTCGTGTCGGCTTGGTGATTGGTCCCCTAGTGTCGGCTTGGTGATTGGTTCCCTAGTGTCGGTTTGGTGATTGGCTCCCTCGTGTTGGTTTGGTGATTGGTCCCCTCGTGTCGTTTTGGTGATTGGGCTCCTTGTATTGGTCTGGTGATTGTATCCCTTTGTTTTGGTTTGGTGATTATTCTTCTCTTTTTCTTCTTGTATGGTTAGATAAGTGGTCCCCTCGTATCTGCTTGGTGAATGTTCTGCCTGTATCTTTTAGGTGCATAGTTGGTTTTGGTTGACTATGTCTTGCTAATTATTCTCATAAGGTTTTGGCACTCATTCCTAATTTTCTGCTTGGTATTTAACGTGCACAGCATTTCCCATAATGCCCTATCGCTTTTCTACTGTTTTCAATTAGGGCACTCATCTGTCATTCATTTTAACCCAGTGTGCGTTCTCTGCTTGGATTCTGTGGCTGACTGCGTGTGAAGAGAAGTTGTTGAGGGACCCATGCTTTTCCTTTCCCTCAGCCTGTCACAGTTGCTCTGCCTCTGCTGCAGGCTTGTTCCTATCAAAGGCAGCACTTGCAGTGCATGTTGGGAATTGTTTTTGGCAATCAAAGGACTTACGGTGAAACAGGCAGTTTCCTGTTTCAGGGACAAACCAAGTGATATAAAAGAGCAGCTGCATTGTGCTGAGGCAGAAACATATTAATGCCTCTTTCCGTCTGATCTTTTATATGATGAAAAAGGTTCAATTAAGCTGAAGCACTTCGATCAAAGGTCCAACGGCAGACCCACCCAGAATCTGTCTCCATTTTCAAGTTCCGATCTCCCATCTGCCATGTCACATCTCATGCGTAGAACACTTATTTAGAAAAGAGGGCTGCAAACGCGTCAGAGATGAAAGCAGCGACGGGTTTGGCTTTTATCCCAGCACGAGCGAGTTTGATTAAATACTTTGACAGGTATTGATTTCCATTTTTCCTGCTAAAATGCAGAACGAAGCACTAAACGGTTATAAAAGGCTGACCTGTCGAACTGTGCGCCGATTCAAAGCCGTTAGAACGTGTGACAGCTGGCCGTCTATAAATGGATCTGTGTCCTAGAAGAAGGAAGCCTAGATTCCGAGGTCAGGCAGAAGATACATGCCTACAATTACGCAGAGTAATGAATAGAGTTCAGCGTGGTGGGTGCCGCTTCCCCCCACGTCCCTGAGCACGCCAATCAGCCAGTTCCCTGGAAATCTTTCACTTAGCCTTTTGCTTTCCGGTGTTTATGGCAGCGATTTTGCCCCCTAATCAGATTGTCTGTGCTCTCACCATTGGCGGTTTTCTTGCCATTGTAGGCCATCGCTTTATTTCGCTTACATCAGTCAGTCGCCTACAGTGGCCTAGGTCCAACCTCGGCACACAGGGACACAGCACAGAGTAACGAGGCTCTAATGACAGCCACGATATGGCTCGCATGTGGCCACGCCGCGTTCGCTGCCGTGCGTCTGCCCTATGTTGCCGGCATGCCCTTTTTCGTGTGACCCATGACTGACTCGTCCCGTTATCAGGCGCCGGGTGCTGCGTCTGACCATGCAGGCTCCTCTGGCCTATCACGTCGCCCTGTGTAGCACAGCGCCGTTCCTGTGCGAAGATGAGGATGCCGTCATGACACACCTGAGCAAGGTGAGCGACCCAAAGTCCCATACAATCTGTTCGTCCTTAGCACTCCTATTCTCCTTTTATAGATTTTGGCCACTGAACAAAGATATCCACAAAGTAAACAAGAACTTGTGGCTGCAAAGATGAATGGAACCAGTTACAATTAAATATGTATCTTGTAAGCTTTTGTACTCGTGTCCTCCTATGGAGAGCGTCGATTTATCTGCAGCCCGAGGTAAACAGAAGAGGTGAAGGGGATGAGGGATTTTACCAGTGCTGGCCTGTCTGTCATCTCCACTCCCTCAAACAGGACAGTGTTCGGTTCAGGGAGCAGGCTGCACTGGTCCTGGGGGCACTGAGCAGAGTGGTGAGCGTGTTTAGCAATGCACATGAGCTTCCGGCCGCCATGATGGAGCTGGGCTTGGCCTGCCGACCTCCACTCCTGCAGGGAGGGGGCTGCGGGGAGCATGCCCAGGTGAGGCCAGGAGTGGGGTACACGGGCGAGGGATCACCGGGGTCTCCACACTACATGCTAGCGCTGGGCTGCAGGACAGTATCGTCTTCCCAGGTGTTTAGCGACGCAGTGTTCCACATGGTGACCGTAGCGCTGAACCGGAAGCTGACCGCAGAGGAGGTGTTTGCTCTGCAGTCCCTGCTTAGGGACCCCTCGGCTGGGACTGGTTTCCTGGAGCACAGCGCATGTAATTAATGCGATGAGGCGCTAATTCTCTTTACTTGTGTAGCAGATCTATCTCTATCAGTTCTATCGATCTGTCTTTCTCTCTGTTTGTCTAACTTTCTGTCTTTTATCTTTGTATGGCTTTCGTTTTTCATACAAACTTCTCACACACGTATGAGTCATTGAAAGGTTACATTCAGTGTAACTTTAAGTAGAGTAATTTTCTTAAGCGTACGACATCTCCTGGGACTTGGGGATTCTGGGATATTTTCGAAGCTCATGCTGTTGTGCTCTACATAGCCCCTGGTGTAGAGATCCCAGAGCTGTGGAGGAGCAGAGAGGCCACAGCGAAGGAGACAGCGGCCGCCAGCGTCCTGCAAGCCGGCTGGAAGGGGCTGCACGTGCGGGAGGTCATTCGTGCCTCCCGGCCAGGTCTGTAGGGGCAGCCTTCACCCCGACCGCTGCCATGCTCCCATGTGTTCCTCTGATGGAGCGACACCATGTGGTCACTGTAGGGGTGTGGCTGTAGCATGGTCCCCCGGCCTGCGCTTGGTTTGCTGCCAGCGTTAATCAGGGCAGCCAGCCCTGAGCTCACAGAAAGCAAGTTTTTTTTTTTTTGCTTAATGTGTTACGAAAAGTCACGCTGAGCTTCGGTCACCTGCAGTTCCATGGGCTAAGACACACAACCGCCCTCATAGGCTTCGTCAGGGCGAACGCTCACGGCACAGCCCAGGCAATACATCATCTAATACCCCCCCCGCACTCACCCACCCAGCCTTCATAAAAACGTCGCAGTCGCGCCATCAGCACCCCCCAAGGTCTGGCATGGTCGCTCCAACCCTCCAGCCTCCGGCATATCGATCACCCGCGCCACCATCTCTTGATGACGCCAATGAATCCTGGCAGGTGAGGCAGAGGGGAACTGGGGAGAAACCTCACAGCCACTACCCCTGCACTCTCCCCCCCAACTCACACTATTTCCAGCCGGTCTGCCAGGACATCTGGGGGTGCAGCTATTTCTGACCCAGGCCTGGGGCTGCCAGAGCGTCAGGGACCCATCACACCGGCAGGGTCTAAGTTCAGACGCACTGGCCCCCAGCACATGGGTCTCAGACCCACCACCCCTCCCCATTCTGATGTTGTTTTTGTTCTGGACGCGGTGAAATGAGGTGTAACATTGAACCGAGCAGATGACCTCGGCAGCACGAGAGTGAGTGGAATTTAACCATCAATAGCATCATTTAATGATTGGTGAAGCTTGAAATTATGTCATAGAATATAGTTCAGGACTGCGTCGTAAATGCTGGTATATACTCTACCCATCCTCCGTCTAACCGCTTATCCTGGTTAGGGTTGTAGGGTACACACTGGTATATAGCAGCTTGGCAATTGTAACTCTAGATATTTATAGCCATAATAGAGCTAAAACGTTCCCACAAAAAAAAAAAATCACACTTAGGACGGTTTCATATGAAACAAATAGGCACCTCAGTCAGAAACCACAGAATGGTCTGGCTGCACCTGCAGTCCAACAGCCTCTGGGACGGTGAGCCATCAGCTCTGACTCACTGATCACGCATGTCTGATGGTGTGTTCTGGTAAATTCTCAGTGTTGAGTGCTTTAGATGGTGACGTGCATTCTCTACCGTGTGTGATGTGAAGGTATGGTGGAGAATGCCGGCATTTCGAAGATGCTGCGTGACATCTGGGCTCTCGTGGAATCGGACAGGGAGAAGCATGCTGCGTCTTTGCTGAGGTATTTTTAGAACCGCCATCACGCGTGGCATATCCAGACCATTCGTCGCCACCGCTAAGCGTGGGAGGCACGTCGGCCAGTGGCCACACGTCTAGCCAGTCCCCGCCGCAGTGCCTGACATGTCCGCCTCCCACCGCTACTGGCCGCCAGCATCCTTGGCGCACAGGAATGACCCAACACCTCGAAGGCATCGCGCATCGTACTTCATGCAGACTCAAAAAGAAAAAATCAAAAATAAACGTGCACGGTCCTTAGCTGTATCCTGTCAGCCGTGAACACAGCAGGCCGGGGTCTGTGCCGTGAACACAGCAGGCCGGGGTCTGTGCCGTGAACACAGCAGGCCGGGGTCTGTGCCGTGAACACAGCAGGCCGGGGTCTGTGCCGTGAACACAGCAGGCCGG
>JAODJX010000041.1:20039588-20050373 GCA_026776945.1 Isichthys henryi
ACCCAGGCGGAGACTCGAACCCGGGTCCCAGAGGTGTGAGGCGACAGTGCTAACCACTGCACCACCATGCCGCCCCGCGCAGCATTAACATGTGAACATAAAAAAAAAATTGGTAACAGTGGTGTAGGTGCGATCTCATCAACGAAATATTGCCACAGTATTGTATATATTATATCGGCCAAACACCTGCACAAATACCTCAGAAAAATAAGGAGCACCCCTGGAAAACTCATGAAAATGCACTCTAACCCACATGCCGGTCTTGTGGAAGTGCGTCCTGTTCCAGAACGCCATGGCGTGCTGCGAGGGAAGGGTGTGCCGAAAGTGGAAGCCGGCCGTCCCGGGACCTAACCATGGAAGTCCTTCTGCTTTACCAGCTGCGTTAATGGGATAATATTTGGGTCTATTAATTAGAGAGCTATTTCGGGTGGAATGAGCAGGGGGCTCCCAGGGGGTCTCCCCTCAATGTCCTTATCTATCCGTCTAATGACTACTGACACCACACCATGGGCTATTAGAGGAGTCAGATAAGTGCTCAGCATTTCACCTTTCCCCATTGCAGAGGGCTGGGATTTTATCAGCTGCTCTGACGCTCCGTGTCTTAATGAAGGTCAGTCTAAAAAAAAAAGGAGCCTTTTCTTTAGGTGGTAACAACTTTTTTCTAGAGCTCGTCTCCTGTCGAAATGCCCCGGGGTACTCACCGGAACATTTGTGTTAGTTCTGAGCAGCTCTGTGTTAAAGTCTGCGAAAGCCATGGGAGAATTCTGCTTGTAGGAATATCTGATATGGCGCTGAGAAAGGTTTGGGATTCGTGGTATGGATTTGTTTTTTTGTCTTTTTATTCAAAATCCAGACCCTTTTCTTTACCAGATACATTGATGTTCTATGGCTTTGCAAATAGATCAAGTTCAGTGTCTTGCTCAGGGGTAAATCAGAAGTAGACCTGTGGAGCTCCTAGGCATACAGTAGTTCTAAGCCTCTTCTCCAATACCTTTAGACATTTAAAGGTAATTCGAGTCACAGATGTAGAATAGAACATTTTTGTGGAGGCACATCCGCGTTCCTCAGCAGGACCTTGACAAACCGCTTGGTGTGCAGCATGACCAGAGCGTGTATCTGCTCTGTGCCTGAAGGCAGGCAGAAGCATGCGAATCTTCTTGTCTGATTAGGAAGCCCGTGGCGGGGGAGCACAGGAAGCCCAAGGCAGAACACATCCAGAGCTTCCGGCTGGTCCGTGACATCATCCTCGAGCACAGGAGGCAGGAGAAGGAGAGCCGGAACGCGTTAAAACGGAGGCAGGTGGAGATGTACGATGAGCTACAGGTGAGTAAGGGACAAAGGACGCTTGTCTCGTGTGTGTGTGGGCTGGACGTGTGAACATGACTCACATACTTTGCTAGATCTGTGGATGTCATGCACAGACTGCTGTCATCAATGTCGTAAATGTCAGCAGAAAAAGTTTGTCTTAGTCCTGGTAATCAGGAAGCGCTTCCTTGTTGAATATACAGGACTTCCGGGCCTGGGCTTGAACCTGGAGTGTGTTTGTTCATCGGTTGCCACCCCCCACACTATTACAAATCACACACAATCAGTGAGACCACTGATGGAGACCAGTGATCAGACAAATGAGGCTTCTAGCCCCATAGCAGATGGGATTTCCACGTGCCTTCAACCACCAACTGGCGTGACCCAATGGGAACCAGTGTAATAACCAGCAAAGTGTACACTGATCTCACCCCGTCCAGGCCTCATTTCCCCCATCATTAGGCGAGGCCCAGCTGCGCTCAGTGAATCCCCCTGGTCTGTCTGCAGATTCTCCTCAACGAGCAGCGGCTGAAGACACTCAAGGCAAGGGAGGGCTACTGGAGCCCATGGCAGGAGGTGGAGCTGAGGCAGAAGGAGGCCGAGCTGCTCACAGCTCAGCAGGCGGAGCCCAACAAGGGCCCACTCTCAGCTCAGCCCCTCCCCAAGAGCTCCATGAGGGCCAAAAGTGTAAACAAGAAGAAGTAACACGTCACAAGAGCCAGGGTTCTGCAGAGAAACCTGGTCCAAACTTCTGAGTGGTGCAGCAGCTTGGCCATGTCGAATGTATACTTTGTACACACTGCTTCCTGCTTTGCTCTCTTCCACTCTGTCCTTTAATAGGATCCCTTGTTATGCTCAATGCAAATGCATGGCCAATCCCTCCACTGGGCAACTTCTAGACCCAGTTCCTTGCCTCCATTACGATCTGCATTGCTGCATGCACCTGCTGTCTGAGTCTGATCCGCCCACGCCTTTAACACCCATCCCTTTAAGGGGAAGCATGCCCCCCCCTTTGTAATGATGTTGCGAACCCCAGCTTGTCTTCGGCACCCAGCTGAGAGTGATTTTGTTTCCGTTTCTTTTCATCCTTCCTCACAGGAAATAACAAGAGGGATGTTTTGTTCTGGTGCTATATTGTTTTGACTTTTATACGTATGACATGATATTATCTCTGCCTTATACTTGAAGGTCAAGCAATCAATTATATTGACAAATCGATGGAGTCCAAACCGGCCACGGGCTGGGAGGGAGCCCCAGGGCATCGATCGGCCATGTCTGCCGCTGGCCTCCGTCTGCATTTTTGTCCCGTTTGCCGTTGGTTCTCCTGGGGCCAGCAGTGCCTGTTGTTCTGTTCCCAACCACCCATGCTGAGCTGAAAGATCTCACTGAAAGATCGCAGTCCTGTGGAGCGTTACGGTGGTTAGACGCAGGGTAGGATCTGCAATAACAAGTTTCCCTGGCCGAGGGGATCAGCTCGCCATCGTATGCTGTAGGCAGCTTGTGGCATAGTCGAATATTTAATTCATGATTTTTATTTTTTTTTGTTAATATTGTGGGGGATGCGCTCAGGCTTACTTGCTTTGGTAAAAGAAACCCAGGCACCTTTGCAGATGTGCAATATTCTGAAATTAAAACATGACAATGGTGCCATCTAGTGGTGTTTAAAATTAAAGACAGGTTGGCAAACCTGGGGCCTGTACAACGAATTGGCTTATCGGGGTAGCTTGTCGGATTTAGTCTGGGCAAAATTTAAGTGAATGAATGTGAAGTGCATTTAAACTGTGGTAAATTAAATTGGAAAAGTTACCCCGATAAGCCAGTAACCCCAATTCGTAGTACAGGCCACTGGTCCTGGAGGGTCATGTGGTTAGCCAGGTCCAGTTCCAGTACAGATTTTAATTAACCTTGATGTTGATGTCTTTGGTCTGTTAGCTCAGCTATCATTTTTTTTTATATTGTTAAGCCAAACAGAATTTTAAATTTGAGCTGTAGGATTTAAATTATTTTACTTCACATTTATCGGTTTCCTTGAGTATCACTGCTGTCTCTGTTGTGATGTGTGTGACGTCTGTGTTGTCTGTGATGTCGTTCTTAATTAGGCTGTCACGTCCCTTTGATTCATGCCCTAATAACTGTTGTTTTGTCTCGTGATCCTCTTCTTAACTGCTGTTCTGTGTCGTTCTGTCTTAACTCCCTTTTTGTCAGTCTGTGCTGCTTTTATTCATCTGCTTCAAATCCACTTGTAATGTTCCTATTAAGTCTTTGAGCACCATAATGAGTTGCACAATATAGAAATAAACTGAATTGAAATGAACTGTAACGTTTTCCTCTCATTTGCATCCAGTAGAATCCATCCTCAGTCAGTTTGAGGACGTTAATTGGCTCCAACTAAGTCCAGCCAGGCAGATACCTTCAAAAACATACAAACGTCCAGCACTCGCGATGACAAGGTGTAGAGACTCCCATCAGCTTTTAGGCTTTTACTTATTTTCTCTCGGGGTTCTGATTAGACCACAGGCACTGTGATCTATGCCTCTATCAGAATTTCAGTAAAAGTCACTGCAACTTCCTCCTTTAAACACAACTGTTGCACTGCCAGGAACTGATTGGCTAATTAATTGATAATGGGTGCAGGAAAATCACAATAATAGTTACAAAATTTAAAATACTAAATTTGCCCTCAATTATTTAATTAGTTGAACCTTCCAGCATATCATTTAGTCATTCAATTCAGTAATTAATTTTTTTAAGGAGCTTAATTTTGCTAATCCTTTCACTATTCACGCAACTTAAAATGAAAATAAATTAGTAATGAACCTAATTTAGAATATTGGCCTTTTAGCGACTTCAGTAGTTGCTGGGTTAAGAAGAGATATAAATAAATGTTAAGCACAACTCGTCATTTATTGTTGCTCAGTGTAACAGGAATGAGGAGAATCTGTAGCACCATATATTTCCTTTCATAATTACAGTTATTTGAAACGCGAATTTGGTTTCACACGGCTGGAGAATGATTCTCAGGTCCGGCAGCCAGCTTCCCGAGCTATGGCTCACGCAGTGAATTTAATCTGCATCTCAGTCAAAGCCGATTAATTAAAAACTCCAGTGAGATGAAAGTCTGCCTCGTGGCTTGTGGCACTCTAAAACCTGGGGTGGGCAAACTTTACGAGAAACAGCAGTTTGCTTCTCTGAAGCCATTAAGTCAAAAAGTTAATTTAATTACCGGGAATGTAAAGTTTAAACTTGACATGTCATTTCTTTCTTCACCCTCATCATCAGAGCCCGCCGTCTGTCTGTCTCTCTTCCCAGCGCTGCAAGCAGGTGGGGGGGGGGGGGCAGCTGCCACGTTCTGCTCCGCTTTATGCCCCCGTGGGTTCGCTTCCTTAGTCATGCCGCAGAGTCGCACGGCACCCGGCACGAGAGCCAAACCGCCCCCTGGCACCCACGTACTCGCAGGCCTACGGGTCAGTCTGCGCTTGTCCTCCGTTTTGGCAGAATGCTGGCAGTTATTGGCACCTCTGTAGGAGCATTGCTCACACTCAGATGTGTGCCATGCTCTGTGCTGACGGCCAGCCTGCAGCTGGAAGGAGAGAAGGGTGACGTCGTCTGCAAATCGCCTCTCTCTCTCTCTCTCCCCCCTATTAGTCATCTAGTCTGCATTGACATACATGGCCATTTCCTTCAGGGGGGCTGTGCTGGCCGTGGCATTCCATGTTTCGCACGATGCGGGGAGCAGAAGTGGGATGCCTTCTCATGAAGGCCAGGCTGTGTCTCGTAAGCATTACGTATCTGGCCGTTAGCTATTGGCTGCTGGATTCTGCACCCCTGATGATGGAGTCGCGGCACCAGCGGACACCGAATCTAAGCGGCACCGAGGCCTTTCACCACACGCTGGCCGGCTGAGGTCTTCGTGAAGGCAGCCTCCCTAGCAGGAAGGATCATTAGGACTCACTGCCTCAGCACTGACTGTCCAGCTGGTGCGGCCTGGCCACATGGGCACAGAGGTAACCAAAGCTGCAGCTGGGTACAGGTTTGGCTTGGGGATCCTGGCCATGATCCTGCTGATATCTCTAATGCCTCGCAAATTTCATTTATTCTTATTAATTTCACATTTATTGAGCAGATGTTTCTGTCTAAAGTGAGATACAGCTGAGGAAAGCTTGGAACCTCATTGGGAGTATGATTATTCTGCCAGCCACAGGATTTGAACCCATAACCTTGTGAACACTCACTGTGAACCTGCTGAGCTACCCATTACACATCTGACCCCTGTCCCTGCCCAGCCCTAGCCAAAGGGGTCCCATTCCAACCGATCTTTACCCCTGTCCTTGCAGAGTGCTGAGCAGAGGTGTAACAATGCAAACACGCCTGCCGTTCTTTACGTCTCTGCAATTCAATAAAAGGCCCAATTTGCCCTGACTGCCACAGAGCTCGAGGAGGGTATTTTCAGCTGCTTTTGTCTCTAGGCGTGTTTTTCTGGCCAACCGTGTCCCCAACAACATGCCGTCCTGAGGTCCCCTTGGTGACATGGGATGGCGTGAAATGGGCAAGAATAAGAAGAAATCAAGCAAACACATGCATCTCTTCATTTCACTGCTTGTAAGAATCTCAGTTCAAATTTCCAAGAATTAAATATGAAGCTCTTTATTTGCAGCCAAATACAGTATTTGCATAAAACTACTTCCCTGCTGTCAGCTTCTGAAAATGGCAGACTTCAGCATATTTACATCACGGTGAGAATGGAGTGATCTACGTAAGACAAACACGTCTTTGATTGTGATGTGCCTCCCATGATAATGTGTCAGCAATGATGGAATTAGATTTGTGGTGCTATAGCTATTTTGCTGAGAATTTACAGTACTGTTTGTCTGCTAAAGATGGCCGTCCTCCTTTTTGCTGTGTTGCATGAGTTGATAGTAGTGACAGATGATGGAAAATGTACTTAGATTGGGGGACTCTGCCAAGTCAGCAGGGTTCTGGACCACAAAGTGTATGCCAGTCCGTGAGCTGGGGGAACCACGTGCTTTGGCGCACTGGGTGAACCAACCGTTGATTATTTACACGAAATAGCACTAGACATTTTAGCAATTCAGTTAATGTACCTTATTCCCAACCTTCTTATGTCCAGTTTGCTACAGCAGGGGGTCTGACAAACATTTGCTGGCAAGACCCATGGGGAGAGGGATACAAATTATTTGCAAAAATAGGGAACAAATTGTGTATTCTCATGAATTATGGTCACACCCACACTATAAATCGTGGATATTCAAATCATGGCCCTCAAAGTCCGAGCTCTGCTGATTTTCCAGCCTTCCTTTACCTGTGAGCCAGGTGTGAAGCCTCTGGCCAATCAGAATCAGTAAGCATTAAACTAACTACCTGGGAGAACTGAACAAAAAGGTCTGGATTCGGAATCGAGGTCCAGATTTGAAAAGCCCTGCTCTAGCGTGACCAACACCTTTCACCTGGCCATTCATTGGCTTCAACCAGCCTGCCACGTTACAGGGCAAACTTGGAAAGATGTATGAGACACAGCTCCCAGTGCATCCAACCCGCTGGATTACTGCTGTTTGTCTTTGTGAGTAGAGCCTGTTTTCTGAGAAGCAAAGACGATCTTCATGATGAACAAGCGATTCAGTCCGCAGATGACTTCATGACGACATCGGAAGCTGGTAGGGATGGTATAGCCAGAGCTTTGTGGCATTAATCCTGCCTGCTGGGGGTGTCACAGTGAGTGGGGTAGAATCCTGAATGTGGGGGCACCAACTGAGGCAGGAGCAACACAAGGAAGCACACCTGTCGGCATACTGTCCCACATGTTTAAATGCAGGTGTGTCCGAGCAGATCGCTGTCTCTGCAGACGTGACAGGTGACAGGGGGTGAGGGCACCATCTTAATGTGACCGCCCTCATCCGACTGAAGCTGCTTAGTCGCGGACTTGTGCTGAAGCTCGTTGTCAAGATTGCAGCTGAGAAGCACTTGAGCCACTTTTAATGAGATTAGGCATGATCACACTAGATCACTGTTTCTCAACCCGCTCCTCAGGGACCCAGAGTCGGTCAATGTTTTTGCTCCCTCCGAGCTCCCTGCCAGGCACATTTTTGCTACTGGGAGGTGGGAGCGAGCAAAAACATGGATTGTCTTTGGGTCCCCGAGGACTGGAATAGGAAACACTGCACTAGATTAAAGCCATTCATTATCTAATGGAGGACATCTGTTTCTGGTGTCTGGGGATTCACTAATGACAAACGTATATACACATAGCATACTGAAAACGTCCACAATTTTTATAGGGACATTACCAAGTATTACATGAATTATTTATTTGTTTAATAAATGCCTTCACCTAAAGATGATGAAAGTCTGCTTACAGTTACAGGGTGGCTGTATTTTGACTGGCATCTCTTCCAAGGTGAAGCCTTTCTTGTGCCCTGTGCTTCCTGGAATGGCCTCCAAGCTCACTGTAAATCCTGAAAATGATAAGAGCTTATGGAAAATGGATGAATGGATGGCATATTCGGAAGCTTGAATCAATCTTGCAAGTCTTCTCCTGGGCTTTGAACGCTCACCGTTTGGTCAGAACAGTTTCTCGAGCTCTGTACCATGGACAGACCCTCTGCATTTTAACTCAAGCAGGAAAGGGACAAATTTTGCTGCAGCTTCGCAGTTAACATAATCTGGGAAATCAGGAAAAAATATGTAATTATGCAGTGAGTTTAGTTATCACTGTGACCTCAAGGGGAGATTACAAAAGTACAATACGTGGGATAAGGAGTGAAAATGAACATATAGAGAACTCCATCCATCTTCAATCCACATACCCTGGGCGGGGTCCTGGAGGGACAGAGCCTGTCACTGGCAGTACAGGGCTCGCAGCCGGACTGCACATTTATTATAGGTCACTTCCTATAACTCTCTTTGGGGTGCTGGAACCCATGTGAAATGAGGACATCATGAAAACTCCACATACAAAGGAGAGAAGGTCTGAACTTCCAGCCATGGAGGTGTGAATCGATAGTGCTACCCAGTGAGCCGCCACGCCATCCTACCAAATAACAACTAGAACAGCCTGATGTTGATTACTGACATGTTATATTATGACTTCTTTGGATCCACTTAAACAATGGCAGCTGACATGGGTAAATGAGAACTTTCTGATAGTGGAACCTAAGGAGAATGAGATCACACAATTTGCAAATGTGCATGTGTGTCAGCATCTATTGGATAGTGGTCCAGTATTCCGTTTCCTTCTGAGTGATTGTGTGTGACACTAAGACACAAGGATTAAAGAGACGGCAGGTTTTACCGCAGTAATGTGACTCCTCTACCCCATCCCCCTTTCTCCTGGAAGGAGATGAAAGCTGGACGGCACCCCAGTTCTCCAGGCTAAAAAAAAAGGTGCTGATCAGGTCAACCCTATATCAGCCTTGAGGCCCTTCCCCCAAATGTACCTGGAGAATAGCAGACTAGGTCAGGAATCACACGCAAGGCAAGAGGTCTCACAAACTCACAGCTTCACATTGACAGCTTCACTCCTGAGCACGCTGTCTATCTACCCACCTTCGTTGTCAAACAAAAGACTTTACAGAACATCACGGCTTCCTTGTCAGACGTGAGGTGTCACGGATCGCCACGGCTTCAGATTCACAGCTTCGCTCTCAAACATGGCATTGAGCAGACTGCCATCTTCAGCGTCAAACACAAAGCCTTACAAACTGCTACTGACAGGCACGAGGTCTTGTGGGCCAGAAAAACTTCAGGCTCGCAGCTTCACTGTGAGGTGCGAGATCACTTACAGATGGTCACAGCCTCACTGTCATAACTTCTCCCTTGGAGCTTAACAGGGTCAAAGAGAAGAATCAGATGCAAAATTTGATCGAAGGACAAATAGAACAAACCTAAGTATGTCATGGAGGGCCATAACGGACGGTTAATCAAAAGTGCGGCTTATGAAGAATGGGGATTTAATGTTAAATAGAACTCTCAAAAACCAGAAACAAAAGGAACCACGAGAGGTAAAACCAATGGCAGGAGAACTAACAAGAGCAAGAACTAAATGCACGGCAACGCAGAGGAAGCACAAGTAAGAAATGCCTACGAGCACCAATTCAACGGCTACACCATCAGGAAACAGAAAATAAATGCATTGACCAATGATGAAAAGAGTGAAGGCAGGTACTTAAATACACAGGTAATGAGGGAGAGATGTGGGTCATTACTTATTACACACAAACACTAGAGACTAAGGGAAACAAAGAACAGGTGAGGGTAATTAACAGGAACTAGGAACTGAATAGAAGTGAAACAAAACACTACTACAAAACCAGACACAGGCAGGGATAACCAGAAACAAGGATACACAAATGAAGACCTATACTGAAATACAAGGGCATAACTAGGGGGGAAAAAAATCAAAACTCAAAACAACTAATAAAGTTGAGGTCTGTCTCTGGTCAGCCTTAAACTCATGATAATAGGGAAAGGACCATTCTCAGCCCGTTCAACCACACAGCAGCCCAGGTAGCAGGGGAACACACTAAGAACTAGAAAAGCTACCAAGCACCACCTGCTAGCTAAACCAGGAAAAGACAGACATTGCAGAGACAGATCCTGACATATTGTGGCACTTATACCATAACATGTCCAAAAAAGAACATCCCAGACCATTTTATGGTATTTTAATTCAGTATCAGTACTGATTTAAATGCTTATTTTACTTGTAAGCTCAAGACAAGATGACGTATTTTTATATATTCAGTGTGTTCTAGTGCCAAGGTTGAATGAAAGGTGCAAAGGCTGACTTTTGAAGCAAATAATTAATCTAGTTGCTCATATGAAGACAGATTATGTGTCTTTCTGATCGTCACTAATGCGTTTCTCTCCAGGAAGTGAAGATTGACAGGTGTCTGTCTGGGAAATCAGACATGAATCAGCGGGCAGACCAAATGGCCAGACAACCAAACACCACCCCCCCTCCCAAGCGGAGGTTTATAATGACTAATGTGGGTTGGGTAGATGATAGGAGTCTCCGGTCATGATGTCTATTCCTCCATTGTTTGGGCCCTGGCACTGCGAGTTGGACCCTGATAATCACCAGGACCTGTCTGGGACTGGCACTGGGCTGCAGCCATGTCTGTCTATCAGTGCAATGGAGGTCTGGTCAGGGTCTGCAATGAGAAGTGCAGGTATAATCACACCTATTCCCTGAAGTCTGTGGCATTTTACAAGAGCAACCTCACAGAACTTTAATTTAGTGAAGGAGAGGAGTAATTATTTGTTAATAGAAACACAACTGCTTCTTATTTTATACTGCATTTAGCCCATCTTTAGCCCAACTGAAGACAATTTTATTATTCTGTTTAAAGCAGAACTAACAACAAAAAACTGGTGCTGGTCACCGGTGAGGGGGCGGCATGGTGGTGCAGTGGTTAGCACTGTCGCCTCACACCTCTGGGACCCGGGTTCGAGTCTCCGCCTGGG
>JAODJX010000042.1:57163-72105 GCA_026776945.1 Isichthys henryi
CTCTGTGCTCAAAAATCTCGGGGGGGGTGGGGGGTTGTACCCCCCCCCCCCCATAAATCCAAACAAGCTAATACAACCCCCCCCCCCAATAATCATGTTTCTCCCATAATGGGTGGAGACCTCAAGTCCCCCAATATTCCAGCTAAAGTTACGCTCTTGGGTCCTGTTCACCAGTAATAGTGCTTCTCTGTTCTGTGAATAAACCAGTAAAGGCAGAACTTACCTCTGACTGGGCTGAGACATAACAGTAATACTGGTATGTTAATCAATGTACCACACATCTGTACATTTTGTTTGTTCCATCTTTATGCAGTAATAAATTATTTTTACTTTGTTACATTTGACCTCAGTATGGAGGCAAATGTAAACTTCACCTACTCAGCTACACCCACCACTAATGACATGAGGCTGCCAACTGCTGAGATAAATATTGGTGGAAACACGGGCCAGTTCCTTGTCAGGACAGATGGAGAAGTTCACATACTTGTGTACCGTTTACATATTTGTTTACTCTTTTATCAATAGTCTTTGCATTTTGCCTAAGTTGCCAAACTTATGTCCCCTGAATATATTTATTGTACCAGGCTCCATATAGCATTGTCTATCTCCCCTGCAACTGTGACATAAGGATTTCACTGTTTCACTGAGTTCCATTATGTATGTGAATAAAATGATTGTTATTTAAACGAAAATCATTAATCACTGATAAGGCTCTTCTTATTATGATCTGCTCTTGGGATTAAGTGTAACTGTTGTTCTTCATCTCAACTCATTGAATCATGTTTTTTTTGTACCATTTTTTAAATCTTAAAAAATCCTTTTCCTTTGTTATAAACATTGTTGTTCTTGTTGCAGCCAAAAACAGCACAACCGACCATGACGAATGCAATAAATTCCAACCGTCCTTCCAAATTTTCCAAATTTGACAAATCAGAGAAGTATTTCCTAACACAAAGACCCATCTTGATGAGACTGAGAGCTGAAGGTCTGTGAAACTGAAATGAAAATGCATTTAAAATTACAGGAAATTGACAGGAAATTAGTGCAGCCTTTGTTACTAAAAATGTAAAGGCACTAGTAACAAAAATTTAAAAATAAGACATTATTATTGCATTTTCATTTTTGACACAAAGTATGCATGGATGATTGTAAATTTTTAATGCAAACACATATTGTATTTTCAATTCAATTTATGTTTATATAGCGGCTTTCACAACAGAGGTGTCCCAAGGCGGTTTACATGGGTGTGTTGCTTAAGTTAACATTAGTTATCAGACTAAAAATAAAATGTTTGTGGCAGCAGCAGACTGATCGCAAAACCGTATGTATTCCCCATCCAGGGAATTCAAATATTGAAATATATTGTGTAGTTTGTTTGATCAACCCCCTCATTCTCAACCACAAAAATAGCATTTTGTGTGTTCATAAACTATATTTATAGTGAGTGAAATGGATTAAACATATACGACTGCAATGGTTCATATTGCTAAAATCGAGTGGCTTGTGCTTCAAAATAAAGTAAAACACAAGAAAGGTTCTGAAACTAACAAAGCCTTATGACGAACTAGTTTATGATTCATAATCTAATAATTCTTTAATCAGAAGTGTTCCCAGGATGGATTCTAGATGCGGTAATTCTAAAAGGCTGCTTTATACTTGTGTCATATACAGTTTCATGAGTGACTCACACAATCCAGTGTTTTCATAGAGTATGGGGTCACTGAACATCCATCACAAAAAACATGCTTGTGCAGAAAATAACTCCCAATGACACACAGCAATGTCTTTTCAGAAACTGGTGTCTTGAGATGTTTAATCTATCTTGATGTTTCAAATGTTACAGAGGTTTAATTAGCTTTTCCTGCAATCTGAAGGTTAAAGTCAGACTGAACTTGCTTTAATGTCAATATGTGAACAGGGGCAAAGAGGGAAAATATTCTCTAGTGTCTGACACATTTTGCTGTGGATCAGGGCAATCCTACAGACAATTAATGCTAGCCAGACATGTTGAGCTTTTGATATTGAAGTGTATTAGTGATAGAGAATGCAATTCTCTCGTTCTTCAGCGATCACGAGATAAGAACATCATTTGAAGACAAGTTAATGTCAGCCCTCCTCCAACTTGTCAGTCTTGTCATCCCCTGTTATAAGGGCATGTTACACCTGATACATTTCCTGTGAACACACTCGGCTGGGAAGCTTTAAAAGATAGTTGAATTCTGAAAAGCAGCTTTGTAGCAGCCTTGTGAAGATTTGTTTGTCAGACTGTACAACCTGCATCAGAAAATGTGAGACAATTCTACCCATCTTTTTAGCAGAAACTGATTGTCCTTGAGCACTGTGAAAACACACATAGTACTCATAAATTGACTCCCTTAGCAGTAAGTAGTGTTTTCAAATGTGATACATATGATAGCTGCAACAATTGGAAATAAAGTTCCCTCCAATCAGTCAAAAAAATCCATCTTTATGAGAAATATGCTTGCAGGCATGAGCACTCTTTATGATGTGCAACGACGGGTGACAGATCATAGCTGGGCGGTAGGGATGGGGTGTTAGACCAGCTGACCCACGGGACTAAAGTTTTGGACCATTAGCAATTTCCTGGCCTCCACATGCACTGTCTGCCAAGACATAGCATGGCTCTACAATCTACATAGCATGGCATCTACAATACTCTGCAAAAGTCTTAGGCAGTCTAAGAAAATTATGTTCAAATGATCTTCATATTGCTGTAAAACTATGACATTATGTCTGTCAAAATATGATCTGAAGTAATAAATAAATGAGGAAGAATCAATGTGAACAGATATTATTACACGTGTGATTTCCCACATGATGAGCTAAGTGTATTTTGTGTATTAGTCAGAATCTTTTCAGTATGCAACACTGTGAATGTCACCTCAGTATTATAATATAGTGATACTCTAGAACTAACTATTCAATAGAAAACAAAAATTTATGTTTCCTTTGACATGTCAATATGTTCAACTGAAGCTGAACATATTTAGTTAGCCTAGTATGTGGAATATAAATATTAATATTGACACTAACTATTTATTGCAATAGAATTCACCATGTAAATTTCAAGTTGACTTTGACAAAGGGTGAAAAAAACTTCAACTGTAACCACTCCAGTCAACTTTAGCTAATATTTATAGTCTTCGTGAAAAAATGCCTTAACCTAACAAGCTTGCTATCTACAACGGTGAACAGATTGCCAGTAATGTATACAACTATTTGGGTTATGTTGTGCACAAAAACATACACTGAAAAGGTAAATTTATGTAGCACTTTTTAATAAAAACAGCTAGCTAACTTGAGTTATAGTTACAGACATTGGGTATTGAAATTACATGTAACATCCAATCTGTTGGATTTTCAAGAGACAGAAATCCTTGACATAGTAATGGTAAGAAGTTGGGATCAGCATCATAGGAAACAAATCATGCGCCTCCCCATTTTCTGGCAGCCTTGGTGTCTGCTAAGTAACAATACATGTAAATGTAAATACATGAAGTCAATGGCCACTGGATGTTCTAACTTCTACGATTTTTTTCTGGGATGGACCACGAATAGCACGATAATAAAATATAATTTTTCATACTCCACAATACAACACGAATCAACCAGCAACCCAATTACCACGAATTACTTAAGCAAATATTAAACTGCATAAATGTGCAAAACTATAAAGCAAGAGACTATAATAAACAACCATAGAAAAAAACACTTTTCATGCCGCTTGCCCGATGATTTTCATGTTTACACGATGCCTATGCTACGGCCCTTTAACTGCCTAATTACCGGCCCACGCGCAGCGCTTCCTCGTGGACCGGCCGGAACCTGCGCCCGCGACCCCGCTGGTGGCCTCAGATCTCAGCGTGATTTCATGACGAAGACGACGACGCGGTGAAGGGTGGGTGGAAGAGGGGAGTAAACGAGCATTCGGCCAAACGCCAAGTTACTTCGGGCGAAGGAAGAAGCACAGCGACATGGAGATAGCTAGCTAGCTTCATACAGAGAGAGAGAGAGAGAGAGAGCAAGAGCAAACAAGCGACCTATCGAAGGAGTCGGCACTACTCGGCGGCCACCGTCCGATACTACGTTGGCAGTTTCTGGAGAAGGAGCAGATACGTGGAGTGGGTGAAGGAGACAAGAGAACACGCTGCCGTCGTGTGTGTGGATTACTGTTTGGGAAAATACACCGCAAGAAAAGCAAACCAATTACACAACAAACTCGGCGATACAAAGGTAAGCGTCTCGATGACGACTAGTTTACGAGTACTAGCTGGCTAACCCATGCTGTGCATATTCGGCGGAGATGGTAAGCAAAAGCTTTAATCTCGGATAGCTAGCTGGCTAAATAGCTGACTAGCCTGGCAGTCGGCTAACGAAACGACCCTCCGCCGCGCAAAGTAGGTGTACCCAAAGCCGGCTATGTAGGGCGCCGCGGCTATCCGAAGGGCTAACGGCTAGCCGGCGCTGTTTTTGTTTCGCCGCCGCTGTAGCTAACACGTCACGCCGTTCGATAACGCCGCTGTAGCCGCCCGGAAAGACTGCGGATTTATCTTTTAAAAGGTGCCGAGTGCGGCCGGCTTTTGGCAGGCGCTCCGTGTCTGGGCAGCAGTAGGAATATATTGGCGGTTTGTTGGCTGGCTGGCTAGCTAGCTAGCTAGCTAGTAGCTTTAGCCGATACCGGGGAGCCAGCTGGCTCTTCCTGTCATTGTTCGAGCTAACTAGCTAGCTGTATATTGCGTACTAATTGTTCACTGTTACTGTACTTTTGAGTTTTCCAAACACATAAGATTGAAAGGATTTCCCCTTAAATTTCGTATTAGTGTAAGGATACTTGGCCGGCTGTTAAAATGAGCAAAATACGTACTAGCTATGCGTATGTACATTAACAAAAGAAGGTAAGGGCGTCTGAGTACCATACGGAAAGTTTCACTACGGCCACCAGGTCACCACTCGAGTGGCGGTGGCTTCGAAGATGTTTATTCACATGACAGCCATCAGGGGGAAAAGGCCTGAGTCGTCCAGATGTCCCTTGCTGGGATCGTTACACTCATTGTTCTCATTTTTAAGTGTCAGTCAATGCCATCGTTGAAATAGACGTGCTATCATTTTGTGTCCAGTGCACACCCTGTTCCCGTAGACTGTAAACTGGCTCGCATTTGTTAGGCTTTGGAATTGACACACTAAATGGCGATGCTGAACGCCGTACAGTATCGGTGAGTGCCATTTATCTTCCCGTGTATTTGCAAGAGAGGGGTTTTTCCAAGGCCTAGTCTCCCTGACTTTCGGGGACTCCCAGCACCCCAGAAGAGGAAACGAAGTATGCCATCGGTCATCCATGTTTAATTTTTTTTGGCACAGATGGGAATGAAAAAGGAAATAATATATAGCAGCTTTCCATATTTGGAGATTTTGAAAAAGCTCTAAATGTATCACAGATTTACAAATGTGTTACTGGAAACAAATTGTGAAAACTGCCAGAGAAAAGGCCAAAAGCCTGTATACCAAAATCTTTTTATTTGAGGAACATATGGATATAGTTCCTCAAACAAAACCAACCTGACTCTTTTAAAGCACAAGATAAGACTGAAAGGCATTGTTAAAAACCAAAACTCAGCCATTTTTTAAAAGGACTGTGCCAAAAATAAAATAATTTTTTTTTGCTTGATGATCGACATCCATGCTCTGGCAGAACGGTTGGCAGCAGCACATCATGGATAATGTCTTGTTAACACGAAAAACCTATGTAACCATTTAACTGTATAAATGAACACCTTACCCTTGTGTACATGGGACTTTCAGGAAACACTGTTACAAAACCATATAAAGTTCAAGCCACAAAATACCTTAACTGTGGAAACTTTTATTGAGTACTTCTTCTCTGAACACTCAGAACATTTTGTAAACAAATGTAACTTTTTACATAGTTTAAATTTTTCTTTTAACATTATAGAAACTTTATATCCATTTTAAATCATATTCTGATTGAAAATGCCCCCTCCGCAAATTAGAATAAGGTGGACATTTTTTTTTAAGTTCACACTCCATGATTTTAACCCTGATTTTTCTGCTTGCTGACAGTTTTTGCAGAATGCTGACAAAAGCCCTAGATTGGAGGAAAATTAGTGTTCACTGAGTGCTGGCAAATTGGTACCTGATTGCTGTTTGTGAACTGTTCAAAGATGCGACCGGACAGAGTGAGTTGCCAATGAGTCACAGATGCTCATCAGATAGCAGGCTAAATATCTGGACCTCAGTGACTCCACATCCTTTAGTGTGAACTGTACTGTGACTTGGTTGCGACTGGCAATGAATGCAGTGACGAGCTATTGAGAATGACATCACAAGGCACGGGGTGAGGGGAGACTCGGGAGAGGAATTTAAAAAGGTGTAAAAATTCAGTTTGTTTAGTAAATGTTCTTAGTGTTCAAGGAAGAGGTATTCAATAAATATTTATGGTTATAGTTATGGTTGTTTGCACCTATATTTGTTTTGGAATATTGTATGTACCGAGGTTGCAATTCGTCCAGGACTGACTGGGGCAGCATATGTGTCTACAAGTGTTCCAGTCTATACTTACATGCTGAAGTAGAAGAATGATGCCCACAAGCACAGGAGCTACACATGACTAATCATTTACATTTAGCTTGACAGTATAACCAACGTTTTTATTAAATTTGTCAATGTACATTTAGCTTGGTAGCAATGTTTTATCCTGTACTGCTGCAGTTAATCTAATAAGAAGTTGGTTGTACATTAAAGCAAATGCGTATGATTTCTTTAATCAGAAAGTTGTTCAAAACGCACTTTTTAAAAAAACACCTGTAAACGTATTTTATTGATATTATTCATGTGCACTCTTGCTGCTGCAGTAAGGATGAACTTAACATATGGGGTACCTTGAAACTACGTTATGATTGCATCATCAGCCAAATATCTGTGTGATGCCTCACAGGGGGAAGGAATTTGGATGACGGAAGACATTTGGCGTGATGATTCTAGCCCGGATAATTTTTAGCCATTGTTAACAATATCAGTTGATGGCAACATATTACGCGGTACACTGTGTGTGGAATTAATAGGCAAATGTGTATTTTATTTGTATTTTCTCTTCTGACCAATATTTTCAGTCCAGATGAATGTATAATTAAGAATGAACTTTCTAAAAGGCAGTATATATTCAGTATTATGTCTGAGTACTTTCTGTTTGGGGAAAACCAGGAAAACATATATACTTTCCTGTGCAGAAATATTAAGCTAATTTTTATGACTGTTAAAACGGGCCAGAAAAGGATCTTGAAGAGAGCACGAAAAAAAACAAAATTGTAAAGTGCCAGACAGAGGGATGCAAAACAATAAAAAACCCTAAACCTTTAAAACATGGTTACTGTACAATCAAGTGTTTTGTGGCCAGCAGACAGAGGACAGAAGAAGCATGTATTGAGAAGACGTAAATTAACTGCCATAGCTGTATGTCAAATTAAAGGGGAGACTTACAGAAATGCTTCAGCATCAAATGCCACCATTTAAAAAAAAAAAAACTGCGATCTGAATGAAATCTCTGGAAGCACCATACACAGTGTATTACATGACATCGATAGGGTCACAAAAGGCTGAAACATAACCTACACTCAATAAGGCATGCAAGCTAAAATGTCAAGAATGTGCAAAAACACATCTCAAGTGATTTTATAAAGGTTTTGTGAACAGATGAGATGAGAGTGACTCTACATGGAGCAGATGGATGGGCCCATGGATCATGGTCACCTTCTTCAAGCACCAACAGGGTGGTGGAGGAGTGATGGTGTGGGCTACAGTTATCAGTGATGAACTTGTTAGATCTTTCAGACTTCCAGATGGTATAAAAATTTAACCACAAGATCTAATCTCAGTTTATAGATGATACCTTCTTCAAATGCTGGTACAGGAAGAAGTCAGCAGCCTTCAAAAAGGATATGATATGCATGCAGGACAGTGCCCCATCCCATGATATTCTTGCAGGATGGTGCCCCTTCCTACGCGTCAAAGTATTCCATAGATTGGCCGAGAAAGGTGATTGAATTATGACCAGACCCCCATCATAACGGCTGCTGAGAGCTACAGGGCCAGACTAAAGTATGAGGTTTACTAAGACGGTAAGCAGTACACTTCTCAGAGCAGCGTCTGGGAGGCGATCCTAGCTGACGTAGCTAATATAGGACGGGATCAAAATAAAAACTTGACTGGTTCAATGGTGAACAGGCTCATGATGGTCATTCAGAAGAAAGGTAGCTATACAGGGCAATAAACTTGGTGAGGTTTATTTCTTATATAGACTGAAAAAGACAATTTTATTATTTCTGTTGATGGTGAAATGAGAAAATCCACTTGGAAACTAATTGCCTAATAATTCTGCACACTGAAAATCATGCTTTTATTTTTGTTTGTGAAAGTCTAATGTAACATTTTATCTCTAAATACATTTACTTGGAGCAAAAGAACTTCAGAATTTATTTCTGCTCAACTTTTTCTAAATAATATGTCCGGAAATAGTACTTGTCTTATAATTCTGCACACAGTGTATTTTGTTCATACAAACACTGTAGTCCACAGATAGTGACTGGACAGTACTGTGTATGACTGATGTTAATGAGCTGAAAATAAGATGTAAGTACCAACAGTTAACTACAGCTTTCATCTGTCGAAAAAGCCATGAAAAATGATTCCTTCGAATGACTTCATTTACCAAAAATTGTTGCACTACTAGCCCATAAATCGTAGTGCTGTTTTGTTCTATCCTTTTGCTTTCATTTAGAGAATGTTTTTAAGTACGTGGGATAATCTTTTTTTTTTTCTTTTTAACCGTGGTATCAAATTGGGTATCGGGAATCATTTAATTCTACTGGTATTGGCACTGACTACGCTTGTATGATATGACAGTATATATCAGATGACGAAATAAAAACGTCTGTCATTTCATATTATGCTCTATTGGTTATTTCATGGTATTTCAAAATACACTGTTCACGGCAATACTTTATTAATCATTTGGATGACGGTTTGCAATGTTACGCCACCACGTGGGATATGGCACTTATATGTGCTTTATTATTTGTAGCCCACAGAAGGCAATTCACAAATATGTATCATAATCCACAAATATTTAACTATCCATAAATATGTATTTTTAAATGTGTTGCGTAAAATCATATCCACAAAAATATGGAGTGATATGTCCACATGAAACGTGTTTTACACTTTTGTGGATCATTTCTTGTGTATTTGTGGGTCGTTACATTTGTAACTTCTATTGATTTGTGGATTTTTTTGTCTGGTTCATACCGCTACAAAGCCGCTAAGAGATCTAGGTGGGAAAATTATTTTTTGGAATAGTTTTGTGTTCACTTGCAATACTTTTGTGATCCCACTACTCTTGCCCACTTGCTATTTGCTGCAATGTGATGGAATGGGTAAACATAAATAATACAGCCGTGCTGTAAAGTGTGCTGTAAGTATTAAACTAAGGGGGAAAATGTACTCCATGTAACTTCTATTATGTGTGTTTATACGTATTTATTAATAGTAGCACTGTGTCCATTCATTGCCAAAGACTTTAGGCAAGACAGTTGGTCTATTGAATGTGAAGTGCACTGAAATATATTACAAACATTGAAAGATATTACAGTCTGAAAACTGCTGCATATACCTTGCGGTAAACTCGACCCCGCTGGCTGGAATGTTTAAAAAAAAATCCGCACATCCATACATCAAGCTAGAATACCTGGGAGGTAAAGTGGTTTCGGGTTTAAACTTTGACTATGCAACTGTAGTGAAATTGACTATATATATATATATATATATATATATATTGCATTGCAATTATATTGCATTGTATGTTGTGTAAAATCATATCCACATTTGTACAAAATTGTACATGTGAAAAGGATTTTGCATATTTGTGGATCATTTCCTGCTTTTGTCAGTCACGTTACATTATCTATTATAAGTAAACTCATATCCAGATAATTATATCAGCATTTGAGATTTTGATCATATCGTACAGCCATAATACTGACTACTAAATTTCTGGTATTGTAACATTCCTACTAAAGACTCGAGGTATGTCGTAGTGTTACCTGAAAGTTCTGTGTCTATAAGGGTTAACATGCCACGTGCTTTTAAATGTAGATCATATGTTGTAATTTGATTAGTGTTTTAACAATTTATAGTGCATTAGCCAGAGAACTGTCATTTCCCTGTGTCACGTCTTGAATGTGTTTTTGTGACAACATAGCTTGGAAACCAATTGGATTTGTCAACGATTTTCCTTCTGGTGAAAGTTTTTGTAGTGTGTGACCCACTGTCACTGGTCACTCTTGTAGTGTGTAAACCACAATAACTACAAGAGTCCCAATTATAAAAATAACGGTGTTACGAGCCCCAGTCTATGGTTGGGGCGTAACAGAGTGAACGGAAAAGGGGAAGTGAAATAAGGGAATAACAGGGTGTGGTGGACAAGGGAACGCACGTGGACAAAGGGTTGTGTAATGTGAACAATACAGCAATCTGACAACTTCAACAGTCCTATAGTATGAACTTAGCATTATTGCTGCTTTATCTGTAGCCATCCTCTCTCTTCTGTGAGTTCTCTGTTATGGTCTCTTGCTTTTCTTGGTCCATGTGATTGTTGTCATGACATTCTTTGTGGAAGTATACTCCATGAGATGCTATCAATTATTTTTTAAAAATGGTGCCGGTTCCATACTTTTACTCAAAGCAACAAGTATTATTGTCTAGCACATTGTGTTATCTCTCTTATCAGCGCTTTGAGACAATGTAATGATGTGAACGCTCTATAAAAAAAATACGTTTGGTGATATCTGTTTGTATGAGTATATTAGAAGCATCCTGGTTAAGTCACTTCATGTTCACTACCTCATAAGTCAGTAAGTGTCTAACCACCAGTGTTGCCAGCTGCCGCATGAGGCTCTCATTTTAAATATTTCATTCCCATAGCAAGAAAATTCAAAAGCTACAGTTTCTCAGATCATGTTTCAACTGGCCTCATCTCTCCTAGTTAAGCTCAGTGGAGCTTGGAAATCTGTGTGGGAGTCTCTGGCATTGTTGGAGGTCTCAGTCTGCCCAGAAAGGGAGGCTGGTTTTCACATCCTAAGGGTGTTTGTGTCAGTGGCGTTAAGCGGTTCACCGAGTTCAGGGGAGGTGTGCATCAACGGATTCCTGTGTGGTGGTGATGGGGGTGAGAGGTGGGGGGCTGCAGGGAGTGTATGGGTTGGACTTCTGAAGTGAACGACTTGGGGCATTGCATTTCTCTCAGCCTCACCGTCTTCATGAGGCTGCACTGTTGTTTTTATGTGTTTTGCTCAGTTTGGTGCTGAACAAGTATTTTGTAACATTGGTCATTAGTGAATAACTTGCTCTTGGCTTTACTATGAGATTTCCTAATTGCACTTTGGCAGCTTAATTTCCAGGATGAGAACACGAAGGAAAAATAAAAAACACTTGGAATCCTGAGCCTGTTATAACATGGCTGTGATGTGTGCTTTTTTTTGGAGGAGATACTTAAAAAAGGAACATATTGGGAAAGTCAATTATAAGTTCCTATTTTATTCAGTGTGTCGAGTAATAAGGCACCATTTATAATAGATGATTATAAGTTGTACAAACTGGGATGTTAATTAAACAAACTCTTCTGAAATCACATGCTGGTGGAATTCAGAGGAATCCGGTAAGGGAGGTTTGAATACAGGCTTTGCTGGAAGTTTGCCTTCTGGCTCTGTCTTAGAAACGAGTGCACTTGGAGCGCTTACTGGGAATATCATTGCTTACTGCATTGGCCAAACTCAGTCTCCTCCTCTCAGTATGATGTTACTTGTAGCATTATGATCCTTATGACTGCAAAAGCCTTAGCCATTCTGAGGAAACTCGAGGGAAAATGCCTGGATTCCCTCCTCTTGCCTTTGATTTGAAAGATGAAACCCCTTTAGATAGTCAGCCTTCGGAGCCCAGTGGTCTGTGTGCCAATTCACCTCATTCTGTGTCTGTCCTTATGGGGTCTGCATGTTTTCCATAACTAAACCCACATGGTTGAAAAAGTTTTCAGGAACCACAGGAAAATTTTCACTGTTCCAGTGCCTCCTAGACTGATGAATAGAACCTAGCCCTTAGTTTTTTACCAAGTCAAGTGCTAGCGCAGCCTGTTCATGAATTCCCATAATCCCCCCCCCGGGATTCTCTTTCCTGTGGTTGGCTGCATTTCTAGATGTGAACTGTTAAAGCAATTTGAAAAACAAATTCCACCAAATCTCCTGCAGTTATGGAAATATCTGCATCCATTTGCATCTAGCTCTCACCACAGTCACTGTAAACTGCATATATCCTGCGACCTATCACCACCAGGAGAAGTTGCACCTGAAAGAAAATTGTTGTATTGACCTAGCATAACCTCAGATTTTCTATGTCTGTGCTGGCTGATTGAACAGCATGAGGAACTGTAATTTATATGAGACTGCATCACATACTCTGTTCCAGCCTCCCTGTTTCACTCTGTGTTTTCTCTTTTTAACATATGGGGAAAAGTGCTGTTTTGAAATGTGCTGGGCTCACTTCCTTGCAGCCTGTGGCAGGACTCGGCAGGGTGAGTTTTGAGAACTGCCGGGCTGGGGGGGGGGGTTCGGAACATAGACCTGCTGCGTTTAGGGGGTGTCCCTCCCTTCAGGCCAGGGTGGTGCTGAGAACAAGAACATTTTTTTTGTGTGTCTTTTTTGCCGTGTCTCTGCCCCCTACGCTTACATTCCTGTTCTGCTCTGGGCTTTGGTAGAGCTGAAGGGATTCTGTGTCCATGCTTGTGTCTGCCACAGCTGCTTGGAGCTGAGGCTGATGAGTACAACATCATAGCTGCAAGCTGTGAACTCCCCCATCCCCCCAAATGGCAGAAATCTCAGACTTTTTTTGCTACTTCCGCCCACACAGCCACAAGCATGCAATCTCTCTGTTTCTCTCTCTGTCTCTCTCTCTTTCTCTCACTCTCTCACACACACACACACACACACACACACACACCCACAGTAACAGTTACTCTGTATATATCTAAGGCCCCCGAGATATATTGACAAAATCGGGTTGTTGAAAGCCAGGCCATAACAAAAGTCAAAGTAAATCCTGCACTGCCTAGCCAGACACCCGGGTGGGGGGCAAAAAAGCCAGATAAGCCATTTACTGCAGTACTGGCTGGCCTGCTTTTTTTTTTTTACCGTAAGAATGCCAGGGGTTTAATTACTGTAAAAGGCCATGGGAAATGAGTTAATGCCACAGCTAGGAATACATTTAAATAATTAAGAAATCTCATTGTTTCAGGGTAAGTCATTCCCTCCAGTGACCCCAGCTCAAGCAACCACTAGGAGAGTGACTGCTCATAGTGGGTGCTGTTAACGGGGTGCCTGGTGGAATATCGCTTAAGAATTTTGGTCTGGAAAGGTATCATATAAAGTACTCTTTCTTAACTATAGTCATTTATATGCCAATTTCAATTTCTATTATAGGCATCATTTTCAATTACAGTTCCAATAAGCTGTCTTAAATTATATATATTTAATTAGGTTTGTAAAAAACCCACACAGTCAAGTCTTTTGAAAACGGCTGCATGACTGACCCTTAAACAACCCAAAAGGCAAAATAAAAGGTTGAGAAAATACAGCAAAATTTATTACAGAAGACGACTAGCATTTTACTCAACCTTACCTCACTATCTGCCACTGATGTCCAATTTGCAGAGATCACTAAGAGATCAAGCAAGCAACATATAGTCACCGCATAAATTAGCCTGTCCACCTCATTACCCATATGTCAAAGAAAAGACGGTATCTAAACTAAGGGACCAAGTAAAATTTAAGTACTAGGTTGCAATTTTGTCTAATTTTTTAAATAAGTTTGAAGAGATACTCAGATTATCCAGCCTCATTGACTAAACTGCTGATTTTGCCTCTGGGGTTGTTAGATAGTAATATGATCAAGCTAATTATTTCTGTAATCACACAATTGAATCAAATCCAAGAATTACAGAGATGACAAAAAAATGACAGAACATGAAAACTGAGCAAAATATATTCCTTATTACCTATATCTTATCATACTAATAGTTTATTTTGGGTTACTTGCAATAAAGTTGAAAGATTAAAAAAACATGTAGTTTTGTTGCATTTGATATTAAAGTAATGAGATTTTTGGCAAACTTTGGGGATTAGATCATAAAGCAGCCATTGAATTGTTTTTCAAATACATCACATATGAGAGAGACTCTGAGTCCCATTCTGCACTGATGAGATGTATATGGTCACCCCACTGTGGCTGGGTACCTAAGACGACCCATAAACATGCACTCAGACACAAGTGCAGGTGTTATGCCAAACTTTCATAACAGTCAGAGAACACCAAGAATCCAAAATCAGAATATATGGCTGGTGGAGATCCTTCACAAGCAGCCCGTAAAATGCACCTGATGAAGTGAAAAAACACATTAACAGGATCCAGTTAGGTTGTGAAAATGTCATGAAATGAAGTGGAACAAATCGGACACTTCCTCATATTATGGCGTAAAGTGTAATGCTATGCATGTGCAGATTTTCGAGGTGTAAATCAGGCATACACAGTCTAGTTTTTCATGAAGCAAAGGTATATGTGAACTTTGCTGGGCCGCAGTCAGCACTTCTAGAAGTAATTACAACAAATCTATTTAACCACCGTAAAGGAAGCCTCCGATACAACTTTTAAAATGAAGGCTAACTCAGGATTTAATTGCCATTTTCAAAATGGTGTCTAATTCAATATCTTGTAAATGGTGCCAATGCATTGTATTTATTGGATTTATTGAACAAGGACAGCACAAAAGACGTTACATGTAAAAAACAATGCAACTGTTTTATACAGAG
>JAODJX010000042.1:78741-95834 GCA_026776945.1 Isichthys henryi
TTCCGGGATAGGCTCCGGACCCCCCGCGACCCAGTAAGGATAAGCGGTTTGGAAAATGGATGGATGGATGGATATGTATTATTCTCGTTATCTTAGATGCATATCTCATGTGAATACAGTATCAAAGGAATGCTTCCAACAGCTACATAATATCACCAAACTCCAACGATTCCTTACTATTCAGGACACTGAGAAACTGATACAAACCTTTCTATACAATAGGCTAGACTACTGTAATGCTCTGTTATCTGGGAGCGCACATCACACATTAATCATTCAAAATCCCGCAGCTTGAATTGTCACCAGGAGCAGGAAGTTTGAACGCATAACTCCTCCTCAAAGTTCCCCTGCACTGGCTTCCAAGGTTCAGGACTGACTTCAAAATTCTCATACTTACATATAAGGCACTTAAAAGTCTAGCACCTGCCTACCTAATAGAATTACTTCATCTTTATAAGCCGCATTGGCCACTCAGATTGCAGAATGCAGGTTTCCTTGTCGTTCCATGTATAAATAAAGCGACAGTTGTGACAGTGTTTATGGTACCAGGTATAGGCACCATCTGAGCTGGAGTCGTGCTTCATGGAAGGGTAACATTGTGGATGTAACTTAGGAACTGTAACATTGTGGGTGCAGACTTCAATTTGCCACCCTACACACACCACCATAGAGAACTGCCTCATTGAAGAACTTTACCTTTGACCCTGATCACAGTTTATACTGTGCTTTTAGCAAGCAAGCCCACTCTTTCAATAATGTTTACCATGCCAGGGGGGTTGGGCAACCAGTTGACCTTGGACCCCCAGAGGATTTTCCTTCCCACTTTGGAGTTTTGGGTTCCTTTCACTGTTGTCATCTGACTTTCTTTCATTTGTCTCTCCTTTTCCCTGTTTTTGTATTCTCTCTTCATGAGGTTGCAATGTATGACAGCAGACCCATGTAAAGTGCCTTGGGGTGACCCTATTGTGAAAGGTGCTATATAAAAATAAATTGAATTGAATATTGGCAGATGTATAGCTTTAGAACCTTAATTTTTATACATGGATTTGGGGAGTCCGGAGTTACTGTCTCGGGGCTGGGCAGAGTGACTCTTGTGCATATTAATATAAATGGTGCTGACTGTGTTGATTCAGTGATTTGTATACATTTGTACTATATGGTAAGTATCTTAGATGACTGCTAAAAAAGATCAATTTATGAGGTTGTAATATTCTAAAAAATAAAAAATAAAATCAGATATTCAGGCTATAAAAATCACTTCTCCCTGCTAATTGAAATTCTGCAATCTCAATGGAAAAATGGTGATATGAAAGGTGTCCATGTGCGAGTGCCCGTAGTACAGACGCATAGATTTTTTGCGCTCAACTCATGTTTTTATTTTGCCACCAAACATTGATAACATGGAAAAACTATGTGCCGTCTCAATATCTCACGATGTACATAGTTGACAAAATTTAGTTTTATGTAGTCCCTCAACATAATTTTAGAAGCAGACTGCAGCCATCTTGCTGAACACTCTAGGACAATGTCCCTACACAACCCATTCTTGTTTAAATAAAAATGTATGATTTCCTGTCTGTCTCCATCTTTCTCTTCCTCCTCTCCCTCCCTCTTTCCTCATTTTTCAATTGTGCTTTGTTTCGTGGAAATTCAGACCTTAAATGTCATCTCACAGGTTGCTGTCTTATGGTGTGTTCAGACCAAGGGGTTTTCTCTGCCTGGCCATTTTTATTTAATATTATTTTAAATAATGTTTGTGGGTCCAGTTTGGAGGAGAGGGTTGTGGGTGGAGCTGTGATGGTTTATCAGTGTTCTGTAAGTGGTTTGAGTAATGATTGGTGCTGTCTGGGGAGCACAGTGACAGTAAGGCTCACATTGAACCACCCATATGCTGAGAATCTCTGATGTTGCTGTGTCTCCTGGAGGCAGGAGGAGGTGTGGGTGGCTGCTGCAGACTGCTAAGAGTGGATTCAGGTCGCTGTGTGACTGGTGTTCAGTGTGGATTTTATGTAACAGTTACAGATGTTGTGTGCTGAAGAGAATATTTTCATTGCATCGATGGGGGGGGCGCGGTAGGCAGCAAAGCCACTATGACTCTCAACAAAGAAATCGGAATGTGGTAAATTCATGCTTAAGCCAGATATTGCTTTTTTGAAGTCGGCTACAATGCTCTGTCACGTTATATTTACAAATAAGGTGTGATGTTTGTGTCGAAGTTTACAGGGTTTTTTCTTTTAGTTTTCTGCTATAATTTTCTGCTCATATTGTGTTTGCTTTATTGTAAAATTGTATTGTAATTTTATTTATTTTTGCCTAAGTTGCTACAGACTGGCAAGTTGCAGCATTGCCTTCCATCAGCTGACATGCCAGCTTTGTCTGGGGATAACTAGCTCCCGGTTTTCTATCTCCCATCTTAATTCAGAGTGCCTGTTATTCCGTCTGATGCTTTTTCAATTTTTTTGTATGACTTTTTTGTATGAAGGCAGATGACTTTATGGCTTTGAGTTTGTCTAGCAGCTGTAAGGACAAAGGTAGAGCTGGGCAATAAATCGATTTTATCAATTTGAATTTTTTGATTAAGACGATGTGCAGAATGAAAATCGGGATTCACATCGATTTATTGTAGCTAAGTAAATGAAGCTCACAAAATGTTTTATGCTTTTTTAAAAAAAAAATCGTGAGGTACATTAAATTATAGCAAACCAGACTGCTGTCAAGGCTTCCGCCCCTTCGGAGACCAGCAGACAGTAGAAAAATGGTAGCACATATATGCGTCAACAAGTGAGGAGCTCGTCTCGAAAGCCGGCAGCTTCACCTCCGTCATTTGGAAGTGAATTGGTTTCGCTAAGTCAGACACTGAACAAACTACTGTCCGTTGTAAAGTTTATTTCAAGTTGGTGGCTACTAAAGGTAGCAGCACAACAAATTTATTTCAGCATCTCTGTCAGAAGCACGCGCCAGAATGGACAGAATGCCTAGCTATGCGAGAAGCGCAAGCAAGCGTCAGCTTCCAAAAACCCGCTAAAAATCAAATAAGAATAGCAGCATCTTTTTCATCTTGCGTACCGCAAGATAAGAAGGGACCCCAATGGAAATATTGATTCTTACTGAATTTTGTTTTTGCACTTGTGAACCTGTGTAAACTACTAAGACCAGGGACAAATACTGTAAAATCAAAAATAAATGTTTGCTGTTCCTAAATCATGCTTAGATTGTTAGATTAAAAACAAAACTTATTTGTATAATGTCTTTTTTATGTATATCAATAAATTTAGAAAAAAAAATCTGAATCGGAAATTGGGTCCAAGTAAAAAAAATAATAAATTGGTGATTTTAGTTTTAGGCAATATTGCCCAGCCCTAGACAAAGGATATTAAAAAGCACACCATACTAATGGCCAGAGCTGCACGATTTGACGTTGCATACTGGATGATGAAATAAGACCTATTGTTTCTTATTACGCTGTAATATGTCTTGCACATTTGTGGATTCTGTTTATTTGCGTATTTTTGTCCAGTTTTTACTGCTACGGAGCCCCTTAAAGGACAGAGTGGGAAAATATTTTTAAAAGAGTTTTGTGTTTCCTGACAATACCTCTGTGTTCCCTTGCAATAGTTTTGCGATCCTACTTCACTTGCCAACTTGCTATTTGCTGCGGTGTGACGGCATGGATAAACCTAAATAATAGGCATGTCCTTTAAAGTGTGCTTTAAGCATTACACTGTGGGGGACACTGTGTGTCAGGGTGCGGGTAAGGCGAACGGGCATGCGGGCAGGAATGATCAGGCAGGCAGGCGAAGGTCGGGGAAAACGGGGATTTATTAAAGCTACGGGTAGTACGGGACATAACAATAGAACTAACATCAATGACGGACAGAAACCAGGGCAAGACATGGACTCAGATAGACAAGACTGGGCGAAAATAATAGGACACAGCTGGGCAAGATCGGGGAAGCACACGTGGATAATCAGGGGACGTGGCACGAGGATTGTACGAGCCGGGCATGACACTGTTCACTGTAACTTTAATATTAGTGTTTTATGCGTATTTATTAATAATTGCACTGTGTCCAATCACCAACAGTGACTTTAAACAAAACAGTTGGGCCATTGAATGTGAAGTGCACACACACAAACATTGAAATATATTGCAAACATTGAAAGATGTTATAGGCAGAATACTACATTAAGCTAACTTTACTGTGGTGTTGAAGTTTAAACTAGAACCTGCTTTCTGAAATATTTTAGTATAGATCCATATATACCCACGTCGTTAGGTGAAAATATCTGTGAAATTGGTTTTGGATTAAACCTCAACTATGACACGACGATCAAGTTAGCTTTATTTTCAGTTTTCCGGCTCTAATATCTTTCAGCAATAAACATTTCAATGTTTGTGCATGCACTTCATCTTCAGTAGCCCAGCTGTTTTGTTTACAGTAAACAAAACAAATCCCTAGCCCCACTGATAACCAAAACAAGCTTCATATGCGTTACCCTCCATCAATAGTAACTGACAAACTCATCTGTGAAATGAGAACGTTAATTGATAACGGCCAAGCTACCTTCATATCTGTCAATTATGATAAACATTAACAGCTAATGGTGAGCACATATAAAAACAACATATTCAGTATATTGACAACTAATGTATTAAATGTTCTTATAAATATTTTCTCAACATACCCCTTAAAGTACTTGTTAAGCAATGGAAATTAATGTGATTCTGTGCCGTGAATGTCAATGCTTGGAACTATTCACTGTCCCCACGAGCCAGAAGTTTGCCAGAAATTTCTCTGCCATTTTTTATAATGGGTCCCTATGGGAGTGTCACCACTGTTTTTTCACTGCTCTGCTACATGTAATGCAGCGTAAGCACACTGTGTGACAGTAATAATCTTCCGTGTGAAACACGGTGATCACTGAGCAGTACAGTTGTGTGGGCTATCAACTTCCAAGATTTTGGTCAAGTTATCAGTCAAAAAGAAATCAACAGACCTGTTCGATGTCTGAGTTGGTCAAGTTAAATGGCGTTTAAGTTCCAAGGTTCAACTGTATATCATTATTGGGATTTGAGATTTTGGTCATATCGTTCAGCCCTACTAAAAGCAAATTAATAAATACGAATAAACATTTTAAAATGATTTTGCCTTTTCTTGCGACCTTCTTCGGATTATAGTGCATAGGGCTAGTGCCGCTGTTTGTTTACATTTGAGGTCAGTTTTATTAGGTGACAATATTGTGCAGGCTCCTGAAGAATTACTAGGTTAAGTCAAGTCATTTTATGCTTAAGATTTTGAGGGAAAACACTACCTAGGTTACTTTTGTGCTTACGTTTAACTTATGCTGTGTCTCTTTATAATGCTGTGTCACTACTATTGCACTATAAGGTAACACTTTACTTGATGGGGCACAATTATATAGTATTATACTATTGCTTTTGCATTAATGCCCAGAGAGTTTACTACCATTGTTATTGTGGCTGTTTGCATTCCACCCTGTGGCAAAACTAGAGACGCTGTATAAGCATTATGGAGCCATTTGCGAGCTACAGGTCGTACATCCAGATGGATTTTTCATTGTGGCTGTGGACATCAATCATATAAACCTGAATACGGTTCTCTCTAATTTCTACTTAGCCTGTGAACTTTCCTACCAAAGGGGAGAATAATTACTCACTGCCATAAGGCTTACAAAGCCATACCCCGCCCCCACCTGGACTTATCAGACCACATTTGTGTGATACTAAGGCCAGCATATAGACCAATGCTGATACATGCTAGACCATTTCAGGGTCTGGTCAGAGGGTGCGGGAACTGGAACACGTTCAAGAAGGTTGCCACCTACCATCAACACACCAAACTGGAGGAGTATGCATCTTCCTGTTGTGAACCCATGAAATGATTGTTGACTTCTGGAAGGTCCATGCTACTCATACATCAAGGGTTCAGAGGTAGTGACTGTCAAGAGCACCAGATTTCTTCGTGTTCACCTGATGGACGATCTCACCTGGACCCTCAAAATCACCCCTCTGGCCAAGAAAACACAGAAGTGCTGAACTGTGCGCTGTGGTCCGGGTGGAACAACACGTCATACCACTACAGTATATCCTTGTGTTTGGCTGGCATAACAATAAGTTTCACTTGACATGACTTAGTTAACCTCAAAATCTCAGTTACATATTGATCTCAGGTTGATTTTATCATTAATGAACCGTGATGCATGTTTTATTCCAAGCAGTTATGATATTTGTTAGTATATCTGTTAATTCTGGAAACCTTTGTGATCTACTGAAGGAACAGGTAATGAATAACACAAGTGAAATACTGATTTCATGTTTCTTCATCGTTATTGAATTGTGATGCATCTTTTCTCAAGTAGCGACTATATATTTGTTTATGATTAGTTCATGATTTGTACTTCAGTAGTAACTGAGTTATTACTGAGTATTTGTGCCCCATCAGGTAAAGTATTACCCACTATAATGCTGCTGCTGGCACCTTGTGGCAATAGATTCACACTTTGAATTAGGTAGTCATCAGTGACAGTAGCACATTGGAGAAAAGGGATGGAAAATGCTATTTTGTTTGCACTAATAAATGCTGCTGTCTGCAGGCTGTAATCACCAGTAAAACGTTGCTCAGATTTTTTTTCTATGTAGTCATAAATATCATTATTGAAAATATTCTTGAAATAACACAATACAATTTTGAAGCTATATCACCCACCCAACTGCAATGTAAATTACAGTAAGAACTGATTATCGATTGGTGTTTTCTTATGAGCTGTAACTTTTACAACATCATGGCTCAGCTCAGTAAGAGTACTTTGCCATGATATTTAACTTAACTTAGTCTTATTCAAATTTTAAATTATGATCACATTTTTAGACATATCACACTAAAATTGAAGCACTCGGTGCTGCTCGGTATTTATTGGGAAAGAATTTGTGTCGCTTAGGCTATGTTTACAGTACAAACCTCATTGTTCAAGCCCTTCAAAACCTTGCTACCACTTATATCTGTGACCTCATCTATCCATTCTTTCCTTCCCAGTCTCTTTGCTCTTCCACAGCACTTCTACTCACTGTCCCTCCTGTATGTCTCAGCTAATGGGTGTCAGGGCCTTCAGCCGTACGGCTCCTAAATCATGGAACCGTTTCCCTCTCCATATCCATCACCTGGACTCTACTGCAACATTTAAATCACATCTCAAAACGAACCCATTTAACCAAGCTCTTTCACTCCCCTGACCTTCATTCACTACCTCTCCTGTCTAAACCTGTGCCTTTGTATCGCTGTCTCATATTGTGTTTTTTTATCTGCTTTTAATTTTCTATTAGGTGGCCTTGAGTGTCTCAAAATGCATCCTTAGATATTATTATTATTATTATTATTATTATTTATTTATTTATTATTGGCTTGAATGGCAAACACCCCATTATCCCATTGACTGCTGCCCCTCCCACAGCTTTTAAGCTAAACCCACCAAATCTGAGTCACAGTCATGAGGTCACACCAAAACAACTGGCATAATCTGGTGGACATTCACCATCCAGGGTCCACTGCTGCACGCAGTCAAATTCCATCTAGTCAGAAAACAGGTAATCTATCAACATTGTCATCATTTGTCAGTGTCATCTGCCATTCTAGAGAAACCTAAATTGCTGCCATTCTCGCACCTTTGATGGCAGGGTCCTCAAACTTAGTTACACACTGACCAACTGTGCTATGGTACAAGGATCGAAAAAGTGGGCAGAGTCTCCAACAGCCAATCAAAATTTACTCAGTGACTATATAATGGAAAAATTAAAAATGCTGCCATTTTCACACTTAATGGCAGGATCCCTCAATTTTGCAGAGCTGGTCAATGGGTGACTGATTCAAAGTTCAAAAAATGGGCAAAGCCACTAACAGCCAATCAGGTTTCAGTCATTGACTTTGATGGGAAAATATAAACTGCTGCCATTCTCACAATTTGGACAGCAGCGTCTACAAGATTTGCACAGTTGGTCAGTGGGTGACTGTGGTATGAGGTTTGAAAAAGTGGCTGGAACCACCAACGACTAAGCAGATTTTTAGGTTCACAAACGTCCCCCTCTAATTATTACTATTACTTTTAATAATGTTATTGTAATTGCTAATTCAGATTTTTTTTTGTCATTGGAGCCTTACTTGACGTTTCATATTCGCAATTACAAGTGACGTGTATCTAACTGTATTGTGAACTCTCCTGTGAAATGGCATACACGCACACATTGATATGGTTTATAACAGCTGTAGCTCTCCTCCGTTTTTATATACACTGTTTGCTAGTGCTTTCTAATGGTGATATCGTTCAGGAAGAAAAACCACATTAATTCTGATCTGACCATCCTCATCCTTGTCACATGATTGTGAATCAGATGCATATTTAGTGCAGGACCACATATGAATGTGACCTAAATCTCATTTGAAAAGATTGCATTTTTGCATCCACATAGCTCTACAAACATCAGATCTGTTTCACATTAAGACAAAATATCAGATCTGAGTCACACGGACATGGTAATATGAATGTGGCCTTACCATACGTTCTCACCGCGGGCAGCAAAAGCGTCGATAATCGCTCTGACCGCCCTGTCCGCAATGCTATCGAACACTGTGTATCTAACATAATGTAGTAGCACATGTAATTAGGTTAAGACAAACACTACTGCTGTAAATAAATAACATAAGTTAAAACAGTATGCGATTTCCTTCTCTTTTTTTACCACAAAAAATATTATGCTCTTCACTAACCCATCTGGATCTCCAATAATTTGAAACATCTTGGTCTATGCCTCTTTTTAAAATTTTTGTCCCTGTACCAAACACGCTTTAATGATATCGGTGAAACGTGCCAGTAAAAAGTACATGAACGTAAAATTAAAGTGTATAGGTAAGATTGTGCATTCAATAGCCTAGATGATGGATATCTATCCGTTCATTTTCTGAAACTGCTTAATCCCAACTGGTGTCCAGAGCCTATCTTGGGAACAAGAGGCACAGATCGTGGGAGGAAACCGCAGCCCCCGGCGAAAACATGTACGAACATGGGGAGAGTGTGTGAACTCCACACAGAAAGGACCCGGGACCAAACCCAGGACCTCCTTGCTGTGAGGCAGCAGCCCTAACCACTGCACCACCACGCCGCCCCAGATATTAGATATGTTAATGGAGACTTATAATAACAGTGTTGTTTATATAGTTTTATATTGGGCTGTCTGGATCTTGAACTCCTTCCCTAGCTAGTTTGCTCTTTTAACTTGACTTGTTTCAAGTCAGACATATTAGTTCAGTGCATCAGACAAAACAGTGAAAATTGTAATTTCAGTGACTGATTAAATGATTAAATATTGGCATCCAGCAACCAACATAATGCATTACAGACTTAAACCTTGAACAAAAAAGTATAAGCCTAGGTATGTCTGTTTATTTTTTAAACACCTTATTTTACATTTACCTTATGTCTACAGGGTAAAGATGGCCAGTGGAGATGTACTCTGTTTCACAGATTGGACCTTGACGTTGCTTGATGATCTAACTGTTGGGTTGTAACAAAAATTTATATGGTTGTGTTGTGGAAATCTCTCTAGCAGAGCATCTCTTCATTCCTATTTGTTGCCACCGAACTGTATCATAGTTCATTACCATAAAGCTTACCGGGCTTCAGCTTCATTTTGACACTGCGTGGTGATGCGTTCTCCCATTGAGAATGAATGACTTCCGGTTGCTTTGACACCCTCGCCACTCGCGGTATGAATGCACCTGTATCCCAAGTCCTAGTCAGTGGCACATGAAAGAACAGGTGCAGCTCTGATGGAACTGATTACATTGAGAAGTCATACACAGTTGGGCTTTTTTGGAGAGGAGGGGAGAGTGTGTAGGGTAGGCTTCAGTAGTTTTGCAGTAATATCATTATACTGCAGTTATTTTTGTTTTTGCTGCAGTATAATGTATGGGCAGTATGACTTTGGGGTTGTTGATCTTCCAAAAAATGTGTATGTGTATATGATATATATATATATAGCTTTTGTGTTTTGACTCATGTTCCGGTTTCTGGATTTTGATTTTGTCTGGTGACTCGGATTGTTTGCCATACCTGGTTTGCACTGAAATACTGACCCTTTTGTTTCTCTTCCCAGCTACAGTCACTATAAGGAAGAGCCTCCCAGCCCTTGGTATTTTTCTGTGCTACTGTTTTTTTAGCAGATTCACTGTAATAATTGTTCTCTTTAAACCGTGTGGTCCACTCGGCTTTATATGTGACAGGAGTGAGGGTTAGATGGGGCAGGTGGGGGTGGGGCGTCCACTGAATACATCCTTGTTGTTTGACTGTCTGCGAATGGCTGTGCAGGCGTATATGTGTGAATTTGACCTGATGTCAACCCTTGGAGTACAGCTTTCTGACCAGCAGTAGTATTTCAGTGCAAGTCATCCTGGCCTGAAGACCAACAGCGTTAAGCTACAGCTTACCAGTCAGTGTTTATGAATATGGGTTCCCCTGCAGCTGTGTGCTTTGAATTACCCAAGCAACATTTATAGATTTGGGTTTTCTTTATTGCCCCTTTTTGGTGGCACCTGTGGTGGTTTTGGCCAAGGCAGTTAAACTTGAATGAACAATCATCAGATGTTAGTTTTGGCCTTCTATTCGTCCACTTGCCTGGATGCCGGCTCCCTTAAAAGTATTATCCAGATCTTATTGTGCTAGCAACCCGCTGAGGGTGGGGGGTACTTGGGGAGTTGTACTCTGATTTTATGGGTTTCTTCAATGGTTCTGGTGAAACCAGATAGTCTGAGCTGCCTGTTGTATTTTCTTATGCATCATCTGTGATGGACTCGTGCCTATTCTGGGGTGTCCTTCCTTTTTGCTGTTTCCCATAAAAGCAAGACTTTAAAAGATGATCTTATCTAAATTGTTTAGAATCTGATTTTTCTTAGTCAAATACACCACATAGAAACACACACTGTTTCTTACGCCTGGCTGTCAGGTAATTTTGCTCATGTGGGAATAGTGGCAAAGCGCCATGTATTTTGCATGCAATGACTCTGTTGCCATGGCTGTTGCTAGGTGAGTGGCAAAAGCATTTTAGCAGTCTATGTGTGTGTGTAAGATGAGACAAAGTGGCCAGTCTGTTCCCCTCCCCCATCGCCATTATTTAGTAATCTAGTAACTCCCCCAAGTCTGCAACAGAGAGAGTAGCCTACGGTGCACTGGGGCCACAGTTGTGGAACTCATTAAGAGGGGAGTGGGGCAGGGGTTTCTGGCCCTTCTGAGGGAAAATGATTAGCCCAGAGGGTTAATGGGGTCTGCTGGCGAGACAGACTCCGGCTAGGACAGCTGGCGGAGGGTTTAACGGTGGGTTTGGGAGTGGGGGTTCTTTGTCGTTGGTTCAGGAGTTGGGCCCTTTCTGTGGATCCCTGAGCCCAGCCTGTCGATACAGAGGATGCCTTGTAGACACATTAGACAGCATTACCAGCACTTCACGGAGTTTGATGGGAGTCGCATTGTGGGTTTGGATGGGGCTGGGTGGTTGTCTCACGCAATTGCCTGGTATGTGGGGCAGGCAGATGTCAGTCACTCAGTGTTGGAACCAATGGGCACGTGAGGGCACCCACTCACGTGAAGATTCTAGTCACCCAAGACAGATCACACGAAGGGAGGATTGTCGTATTGTGCGTCAAGCATTACAGAACCCTATGACATCTGCACCTGCCATCTGGAAACAGGTATTGGACAACTAGCATCGGTCACACTACGGGTTCACCATCCCGTTGTCTAGGCTCCCGTTAACACCAGCGCAGAGATGACTGTGCTTGAAGTGGTCCCATAACCGAACTGATGACAAGTGGCATTGTATCATGTTCATCAATGAATCATTCTTCTGCATTACCATGGATGACCGTTGTGTGCGTAAGGTGGTGCCGAGGGGAGAGGACCGCTCCTGCCAATGTTGTGGAGAAACACACCGGTGTTACTCCTGGCATCATGGTGTGGGGAGCCATAGGGTATGACATCATGGTGTGGGGAGCCATAGGGTCATCTCTGGTAGTGACTCGGGAACCCTAATGGCACAATGATATGTCAGTGACATCCTGCATCTGAAGAAATTTTGGAAACCACGGGGTGTTGCTTACATTTGTTGAAAGATATTACAGCTGGAAAACTGAATAATAAAGCAAATTTTACTGCTGTGTCACATTTAAGGTTTAACCCAAACTGACTTTTGGGTATGCCTCCTTGGTATTCTCGCTTTATGATCTCTTGATGCATCTCCTTTGAAATATTCCCAGAAACGGGTTTGACTTTAAACCTTAACTCCAACACCGCAATAAAGTTAGCTTTATATGCAGTTTTTCGACTGTAATATTTATCAATGTTTGTAATATATTTCAGTGTTTGTATGTGTACACTTCAATAGCCAGCTGTCTTAGTCACTGGCGGTGATTGTGCAGTTATTAATAAAAGCATATAAAACACATAACATTAAACTTACATGGTGTACATTGAACCATCGTTGAATGATTAAAGCACACTTTATAGGGCTTATTTGTATTATTTAGGTTAATCCATGCTGTCACTTTGCAGCAAACAGCAAGTGAAGTGGGCACAAAACTATTTCAAAAAATATTTTCCCACCAGACCTCTTAGGGGCTCAGTACTGGTACGAACTGGACAAAAATCTGCAAATCAGTAGGATGGAAGTCACAAATGTAACATGATCTACAAATAGACGGGATGTGATCTACAAATGTGCAAAACACATTTCACGTACAAATCGCTCCGTATTTTTAGACAATGCAAAGAAAAAAAAGTACCCTATTTGTGGATAGTCAAATATTTGTGGATCAGGGTATATATTTGTGGATTGTGGTTAAACAAAAAAAACTTACACACAAGTGCTACATCCCAAGTGGTGGCGTGTAACCTTGCAAAATTGTCATCCAAATGATGAAAAAATGTTGCCGTAAACAGTGTATTTGTATATAGAATAGATGATAGAGCGTAATATAAATCGATAGTCATTTTTATTTTGTCATCTGATATATATATATATATATGTCGTCATATTGCACAGCCCTACCACCAATGAAATTGATAATCTCTTCATTGATTTGGAAACATGCCATGATCGATCTACTGCTTGGGCATCCCTTTTCTGCTGAGAATTTGTGTCAACTAAAACGGGAAATACTGCAAGCTTATTTCACCACTCGAAGCATTGCCGTCTGATAGAATGCACGAATGCAAATGCTTACTGTCACAGACACGAGCAATTAAGGTTTCCATGTTAAATCTGAAGAAATGCCAGACAAATCATGTCACATATTGGTTCAAAATGGGACACAGGATTTAATTACCAATGTGGGATGGGTGGAAACTTTGCTAGCAATGTCAAACTCGTTCCCTGGAATAGGCAGCGAGGCAGTCAGAAGGAAAAACACAGTAACAAACCGTCTGTCAGTGTCTTCTAATGTTACCCCTACGACAAAGTTTATTTTAGTATGATTTATTAATTGAAGTTGGATTTCATTTTACAGTCCCATCAATTTGGTGCCTTTTTGTGTTCTAAATTCGTTTAAGGGGATTCCTAAGGACCCCCATCCAGGGTTGTTCCTGCCTCGTGCCCATTGCTTCCGGGATAGGCTCCGGACCCCCCACGATCCAGAAGGATAAGCGGTTTGGAAAATGGATGGATGGATGGATGGACAAGAAAGATGCAGTTTTCAAAATTAACTACTGCTGTACAATGTAAACCGTAAGAAACATCGTAAAAACGTTTATGAATGTTGGTATCAGCAGTTCAGTAGCCCGATTTGGCTCGTGGATAAAAGCTGCCTAGAAGACTGCTGTTTGGGGTCTGGATGCTCCTGTGCTACCTTCCCAATGGGTGGGGCATTCTTTGCCGCTGATCTGCATTGCTCAGCTAATTTTGCATCGGCTACATCCCTCACGCTAATCATTCCCCAATTAATCTTCATCAGCTGGCCTTGGAATCAGTGATTTACATCTATACTGCACAGACTTGGTTGAATCCTGCAGTGCCAGATTTTCGCTGCTCGTTGTGGTCACGACACAGTCAATCGCTCGGCTACATGTCCGGAAGCCAAAGTGCCAATTCGTTGTCTCAGCACTGTAAATGTCGTAGTGGTTTATAACTATCATTGGTGTGCACTTTTCCAGATCACAATGGCCTGCATTATCCCCAAGCACAGTGGGGCACGTCTGGGGCTGGGTGGACAGCTCTCGTTTCCTCCAGAGATCTACATGGTTCCTGCCCTTGTAGTATGATCCTGAAGTATGGTGCTCTCTGCATATGTGTGTTGAGTCTGCTGTTTACATTGTATTTAATTGCTCTGTTTGATCCTCACTGGGAAATTTGACCCAGGCAGAATGCAGCAATCTGAATATAACAAATATACCATCAGACTAAAGGCAAATGAAATCCAGAGGAGAAACTGAAATACTCTTAGAATAGCACCGGGCACTATGGCTGCCTGTTGCGGAGCTGAAAGAACTTCCGGGTGACGGATTAGATAGTGCCTTCAGCATTGCTTATAGTTCCCCAATTTTCTTTTAAGGGTGGGGACGGTGGAACAGTGAGCAATTATGGTGAGGGTAGTGTGCAGCAGCGACAACTGGTATTTTAGTTCTGGGTGCAGGTGTGGATTGGAGGTGTGAATGTGTTAGGGTTGAACAATTTGGGGAAAATATGTAATCGCGATTTTTCTGACAGTCGTTGCGACTACGATTTCATTTGCGACATTTTATATGTCAAGCTTCAGTTCAATGTTAAGTGTGTAATAAATTTATAACATGACACAGCATTACCACTTGAGATGCCGTCAAAATATGAACTGGTCTATATTCTAATGCAAGGAGGAGAATTTGAAGATGTGATTTGTTAAGTTAAATAAAGTGATAATGAATACAATTGCAGCAAAAAGAAAAACAATAGCGATCTTGCAGCAAACAGCTTGGCCCCTGATAACACTAGAACCGCCTTTTCCCACGGCAATCAAAAAGCAAAAACTACTTCAGTGTCTGTAGCTTTTGTGTTTGCGCCAGTGTGTTATTAGTGTTAACAGCAGCAAATCTAACACACTCAACCAAAAACTGCAAAGTTCATAAGGCTGTTCTGAAATCGTAAAGCTGGAAAAATTTCGAACGTAGTATGCATTTCATAAAATGTTGAATAAATAGACGTAATTAATTGGTTATTTCATGTTGGTCAAAGTTTCCGCATTTTAACAAATGTATAAGGTTATTTTTTTTTTATACAAATCAATTCAGGGAAAACAAAAAAATGTGTTCAGAGGTGCAAACTCCCACGGGTTTGAGTAACACGCTTTCAGACTCTCACGCAAGAAATCCTATGGCAAATCTAAATTATTCCATTATGAACTTAGCATTAGCTGCATCAAAAATGTTAGGGCAGTTTGCAAACCCTACAGACTATTTACATGGTAATAAAACTCTTACATACATGTAAATGTATGTGTAGACTCATCTCAAACAGAAAGCCTCACCCCAGGGGGATATTCCATGAAAGTCACTAAGTAATTTCATTTTATTTGAAATGAGAAGTAAAATGCAGTTTTCGAATGAAGCAACTTATCATTCCTTTGCCTTGTTGCTCTGACAAATACAAAACGAATGAGAAAACATTATATGCGTCACCTTTTAATGTCTTTTCTAAATAATAAGACCATACGTGCCCATACCCAACTGTAATAGCGATTAAAGTGATCTGTTCCTTTAGTATTTATGTTAAAGCAAGGCTTTTATTTTATTACTGTTGTGGGATTAATATTAATTTTACAAGATGAATTTATGGAAATCAGTACTTAAATCAATGAGCACAAAAACATGACATAAACACGACTATTATAGGTTTTACAGCTTTTCGGAGGGGTCAGACTCCACTGCTGTGAGGATTACTGACTGTCTTCTTGTGCTATGCATTATGCTAATGCAGTTGCCCATTAACAAAAACAAAAGATGTAATACACTGAAGTATGTCACTGTTGGTGGTTAAAAGGAAATCTCCGATTTTATTGATGATAGGACCTTTCTGAAACAATCTAGGCAAGAAGAAAATGCAGCATTTTCTTCGCATTTTACGTGTTTGCTGTTTGTGGGCGTATACTCCATCGTCTCGGGCCACATCTGAATGGTGAGCATAACTGTCACACAGGAAGCATGGCATGAATTTGGAAAACTATTCTCACAACAGTTTTAAACCCTGCTGTGTAATGTATGTCCTAAATCGCAGCCTTTGCGATTTGATAATCGCGTTCCCCTCAAAATGTGATAAAATCCTGTTTTTTTATAGATTATATTTCAGGTCCCCACGAAGATCTGTGAATGCAATCAAAAAACTGTCAAATGCCAAAAGTCTTGTATTATGTTTGGTTACCTATGGTTAAGGTCAAGTTTGGGTAGGGCTTAAGGTCGTTATGTTGGAATAAGAGTTTTCTCTTAAGATATAATTAGAAACCTGTGTGTGTGAGCGCGCGTACCTGTATCTGCCTGCCTGTGTGTGTGTGTGTGTGTGTGTGTGCGTGTGCGTGTGTGCGTGCACATATCTATCCGCCTGTGCGGACATAGGCCTCATGCAGGATGCTGCCGAAGCTATACTGAAATAGTACCCATGTAGCCATCCTGGAGATTTCAGTATGCCCCCAATATATCAGTTTTCTTTGGAAGGTTTGCACTCTCCAGAATACTTTTGGGTAGATGTCCTATATACACAGAGAAAACCTGTCATCTGAGCAGAGCTGGAAAAGTGTTTGTTGTGGGTGGGTCTCCCTTGGAAGGAAATGAGACTGCGAAAGTGGTGCTGTCTTCTGTATGAAAGGCAGAGCGTCAGTGCAGGAAGAAAAGGGTTAACTGGGAGCTTTGCAGGGTGGGAGAGTGGCAGGGAGGGGGCTGTCTCCCAGGGAGACGGCTGCACATGCTGAGAGAGTCCTGAGCAGAACTGTTAAAATGACGGCCTGGGAGTCGGTGCTTAGCTTGTGCATTCTGCTGCTGGAATGCTAGTGCCGCCATGGTTACAGGGTTTGTTGCAG
>JAODJX010000042.1:239877-261787 GCA_026776945.1 Isichthys henryi
GACCCAGGTGGAGACTCGAACCCGGGTCCCAGAGGTGTGAGGCAACAGTGCTAACCACTGCACCACCATGCCACCCCAGTATAGATACATAACGCAAAAAATTATTAAACTATTGAAGGGAAGCAATCCTGAAATAAATGTTATCAGCATTTTTGGCAGTTTAGCCTATGCCAAATGGTAACATTTGAAATAGTTTCCTTCCTCGATGAATCAGTGTGCACATTGCATTTCTCACAGAGGGTGGTGGTGGCATTGACTTTGCAGAATTTGCAGCAGCCATGCTTGTGACATTTTACAGGTCAGTATACAACCTGGTCAGTGTGAACATCATCTGGAACTCCACTCTTGGATAGTGGTGGTGGAGAATGAGGCATTAAGTGTTGGGCAACCCCTTCCTGAAAGCAAAAGTATTAGGCTAGTGGCAACCTCTGCCCGGAAGCTCCTTTGTTTCAGTGCCTCTTAGACACTACATAGTTTACAGTCATGGTGGTAGATCAACTATGCATTAATAATGCCTAATATGATGGTTAGTTGTTCCAATGATCCCAGGAGCTAAGTTGAAGTGCGGATCATTAGACCCCATATGATGACAAACAACATAAATTCATGTTTTCCGTCACCCGGGGCCTGCTCAGGCACAGCCCGAAGAAGGAACATGGATCCCTCTTCCAATGGAGGGGTGTGATTGGGAGGAACAGCCCCCCCGATCTGAACCCGAGTGGTGTTTTGTTAATGAACTTCTGTCCTCATCACGGATTGTCCATAATGAACACCATGTTCAAACATAAGGGTGTCCATATATGTGTACCAGGACACCCTAGGCCGCAGTTCAATGATTGAGTTTGTGGTTGTGTCATTGGATTTGTGGCCGCATGTGTTGGACACTCGGGTGAGGAGAGGGGCGGAGCTGTCAACCACATGGTGGGAGGTTGGCTCTGCTGGTTGGGGAGGAAGCCGGTCAGGCCTGGCAGACCCAAGCGTATAGTGAGGGTCTGCTGGGAACATCTGGTGGAATCTCCTGTCTGCAGGAGCTTGAACTCCTACCTCCGGCAGAACTTCTTCCATATCCCGGGGGAGGTTGCTGCTCCAAACCACACTGTGATGAAGGAGCACAGGACAGACTCGATGACTGCTGAGTAGAACTGGATCAGCAGTTCCTGTGGGAGATCGTATTCCTCAGGTTTTGCAGGAAGTACATCCTCTGCTGGACCTTTTTGATAATGGAGGTGTTGTTAGTTCCCAGGAACTTGAAGGTTTCCACAGGTGACACAAAGTCACCTGTGTATGGCGAGGGGGATCAGTGCTGAGGGGTGTTTCCTAAAGTCCACTGTCAGTTCCACAGTCTTGAGCATGTTCAGCTCCAGATTGTTCTGGCTGCATCAAAATACCAGCCGCTCAACCTCCCGGCGATATGCAGACTCATCACCATCTTGGATGAGTCCGATCACTGTGGTGTCATCCGCAAACGTCAGGAGTTTCACAGCTGGGTCCATGGAGGTGCAGTCATTGGGGTAGAGGGAGAAGAGCAGATGGGATAAGACACAACCTTGAGGAGCACCAGTGCTGATGGTCCATTCATCAGAGGTTAACCCTAATCTCCACCAGCCTCACTCGCTGTTCCATGCCAGTCAGTAAACTGTTGATCCACTGACAGATAGCAGGAGATTCGTTCAACTGGGAGAGTTTGAAGGAGAGGATTTCTGAGACAATGATGTTGAACACCAAACTAAAGTCCACAAACAGGATCCTTACACAACTTCCTGGGCGGTTGATGTGTTGCAGGATGTAGTGCAGTCCCATGTTCACTGCATCATCCACTGACCTGTTTGCCCGGTAGGCAAACTGCTGGGGGTCCAGCAGGTGTTCTTCAGATAGGCTAACACCAGACGTTCAAAGGACTTCATGACCATTGCAGTTCTACTCATGACCATTGATGTCCCTGGAGGACAGGCTCCCCCTTTGTATCTGGTTAGGGTTAGGGCTTCCTCTGCTGGCCCCAGCAGGATGGGCTCCCCCTTTGGATTTGGTTAGGATTAGGGCTTCCTATGCTGGCCCCTGGAGCATGGGCTCCCCCTTTGGATCTGGTTAAGGTTAGGGTTTCCTCTGTTGGCCCCTGAGGTTTCTAGCCGCTACCTCAAAGGGGACAGTAGCCCCTATCTCACTGTGGCATCTAACCCCTACCTTAAAGGGCACTGCAGCCCCTACCATACTGGGGAATCAAATCCCTACCTCACAGGGGACTCTAGCCCCTACCTCAACGGGGCCTCTAGCCCGTACCTCACTGGGGTCTCTAGCACCTACCTCACTGGGAACTCTAACCACTACCTCACAGGAGACTCTAGCCCCTAACTCAACAGTCCTCTAGCCCATACTTCACTGGGGACTCTATGCACTTGGAACAGCCCCACCATACCATTTTGGTTTGTAAGTCAGCTTTTTAATTCATATTTGAATGTATGTGGTGGTAGTCAAGGCCTGACCACTGTAGTGTGCTTTTTTTGTACCCCATCCATTTTCATGGTAATTTTTTACCCATCTGCAAAAAAAAAATTGGAATACCAAAAAAAGCAGGAAACATGTGAAGTAACTAAAGATGACTATAAATATGGCTGGCAGAGGACTGTTCCCCATATTAACTGGGTTCACGAATTTACCCTGTGGGGAAATGTTCTCTTATCATGCTGATTAAATAGCAGGAGGAATCCTGGTCAGCAGCGAATCCCTCTACAGGCATGGAGAAAGCACTACCACACATTGAAGGTTCCAGTCCTGCAGGAGAAACCTATCCTGACTGTCACGCCCTGCATTCCTACCTCCTCGTTGTCTTCCTAGTGTGGCTCTAATGAGTCACGCTTCTTGAGCATTTGTCTTACCTCCCGTTTCAGCCCTCGAGTGGATCACTCCATTTGCCCCTTGTCTGCTCCTTTATTAGTCCAGTATAAGAGTGCCTCCCAGTCCTGTGCTCCCTGGTCCAATCATTGATGTTGCCCTAGTGTGTGCTGTAGTGCTTTCTCCTATTACTAGTTGTGCCATTTGCTTGACTACACGCAGTCTGCTTTTGTTTGCCCTGTTCTTGTTTCCTTCAATAAACCCCCTTGTTATTTGTCCTCACACCTGATCCTGCCTCCTTTGTCATAGGAACGAGACACTGGTGACTTCTGAAGGATGTCCACCATCTGCATGCTACCTTTTGCTCGAGCATGAGTCAGCAAGTCTGGGACAAAGCAGTGATTGGGCGGAACGCCATAGTGAGGGCTTTTTCACCAACTCCACAGAATGAGTCACAGGATTCAGCAATCAGGAGGTGACACCCAAACACCACCATTTGTGGTTCTCTTGCAAATTATATTACATACTTTATTGCTAGAGCAAAACTTAGAGGATCAGCTTGAACAGGACTCCAGGCCTTGAAGATCAAAAAAATGAAAACTGATCCTCCAGCCTGTAAAAATTTCACTGTTGAAACAGAAATGCTATAAGTCGTTTGTGCTAGCAGCATAAGTTGTATTTAGCAGACACCCATCCATCCCTTTTCCATACCCACTTGTCGGGGTGGGGAAAAATATCGATTTTATGGTTAATTAATGATTCTGGTTTTGAAGACTCAAAACTGATTCACAAAATTCCAAGATGAATCTAGTTAATTCATGCCTTTTCCTAGTGACTTAAAAATATTTGAATTTTACCTGCATTGTATAGGTGGCACTGCTTTATCTGTATAGGAGGACTGCAATAGTGTTGCACAATTGCTTCATGTCGCCATCTTGGTGCATTGTCAGTAAATGATAAGGGAGTAACCCTCGCATGGGAATACAAACAAGTCACATCAAGCGGGGCTTTATTCTCACCCCAATCATTTTCAGTGCACTCCTTAAAGTGATGTGAAATAATGTTATATAAAAGCGAAATAATTAAAATTCACAGGTAAAAATAAGAATAGATTTTATGCTTGTTATTATGTATTGTTTTTCATAATCTTTTTTGTCATGCAAGGGTAACAAACAAATATGGTCCTTTGCAATGTTAATGCTACAGTGCTGTGTCTGTTGTCATTGTTTTTAAAACAGATCTGTCTTGATTACACGTTATTGAATGTGTCTTAAACGTGAGGTCAAGACAGATTCCCGGCACTAAGAACACCCCATGTTCCTCAAATAAAAAGATTCTAATTTTTTGCCACATATCTTCATGTTGAAGCCCTTCTGAAACATGACGTGAGTTTCTGACTTGGGCCCATTTTTATTTTCAACTATGCTTTTTAGTCTTTTTTGCGCTTTGAAGAAGACAGGTTGGTTTTGTTTTTAAAGAACTAAACCCCCATGTTCCTCAAAGAAGATCTTGTTATATGAGCCTTTGGCCTTTTCATTAGTGGTTCTCACAATGTGTTTCTGGTAGTTCTGCATTTGTAAATTTGTGTTTCATTTAGAGCTTTTTAAACATCACTCCAAGTACTAAAAGCTGGTATATTGTATTTCATATCTCATTCCCATCTGATTGATATCAATTTGTTACCTTGTGAACTAGAATAAAATTGAATTGGGCTATCTGTGCCAATTCCCAGGCCCACCCACTTGTACTATGCAGGGGTTGCAGGGCACCAGAGCTTATCCCCCATGAAACGGTCACAAGGTAAAGAATAACTCAGGATGGGGTGCCAAGGCATCGTGGGGTTATTTAGCAGATACCTCTCAAAGAGGCATCCCACTGCTATTTGTGCTTGTACAACAAAAGCCTGGGTGTCTTACAGTGATTTACCAGAGGAAATCTCTCAGAGATGAGAGGCCAGTGGCCTTGAGTGACACCAGGCTGGCATGTATGTGTATATGCATGTGTTTGTGTGCAGGTGCATATGCATGTATGTGGAATGATGTGAATAATTAGTGTGAGCATTAGCATGTCCATGTGCAACGCACTAGTGCGTGTATTATTGTGCATTTACATGTTTAGCAGACACTGTTATCCAAAGCAATGTATAAGTGAGAGAGCAGGGTCAGCCAGTTCCTAGAGCAGTTGGGGGTTAAGGGCCTTACTCAGGGACCCAATGGTGACATCACTGTACCAACTCTAGGACTGAACCAGCGACATTCTGATCACAAACACAGCACCCCAACCCACTGAGACACATACTGCCCCTCTTAGAAGCATCTTTCACTTGTCAGAGAGACCCCCGATGTATGGGAGATGGGTTTCCCTGTTTAAACCTGAGCTGTGAGCTTATGTGAGTCTCCCCAGCAATGAAGATGTCTGCCCCATGAAGCGGGACATTAAGAGGAAATCTCGTTTCTCTGTTGAAAGGCGGCATCTGAAAGGGGGTGTTGTGAAGCTGACTCTTTCTCACAACACTTTGCACTCATGAATGCGCCGGCGCATGTCGTTGCAGCAGTTTGGGTTCAGAGCCCAGCTCAGGGAGCCGAGACAGGCATGCTGCCAGTTCACAATGTCCTCGAGCTTTGCAGGTGTGAAACCACTTAAGCAATGTGTTTGAGCCAGCTGTCTTAAGAAAAAAATCTGTGGCTGTTTGAAAACATTTTGATTCCAGGAATCGAGATTAACCTATAGCAGAACCAAAATTCTGAGATGGATTTATATCAAGATTATTTTCTTATTTTCTTAATTTGTAGTGTCTGGCGCTTTCAGTTATAAGCACAAACACTGTCGTTTGCTTTGGCTGATTCTCACATTTAACCTGCTGCTGACTGTTTCTATGATTCTCTGCTATTGCTGAAGCAGTGGCTGTGAAACATTAACATCTTGAGCCAATTAGGAGGTTCCAAAGAAGCCCATGAATATACAAGTGCAAGCAGGCAGCACACGCTGGCACAACATAGACACATGAGGGAGCCTCCCAGAATGATGCCCCTCCCTGGTGTCTCTCGTGAACAGTGAAAGCAGGGTGGACAGATGGTAATGTGAAAAGGAACATCATTTCTCATTGCCAAGAACTGTCTTTTTTTTTTTTAAAACTCTTTTTCACTATTTTTGGGACATCGAATGGAGAGCCACTGACTACAAGGTAGTGATGGTGGTGGACAGGGGGTATTTATCAATGCTCTCAAGTGGAGTTTACTTTAAAGGACAACACCATCTTCGACGGAGAAGAGGCAGCAGCTATTAGACCTGGGGAGCGTGTTAGAAGAGCTGCCCTCTCTCTGATTTGAACATGTAAACGCATGCAGTACACAGGCAAGCCTATAAAGAAGCATAGTTCTAGAACCCCAAGTCATCCCTCACTGTCTTCTGGGGTCTGAAGATCACAGGCACCCAGTATGGATGTTCTGGTTAGGCATCAAAAAGAAAAATTCTCACAGCTGAGTAGAATGTCATGAATCCTGGAATTTAAAAAGAATCCACTTCATTATACACACTCTGTTGGTCAAATGGGCTGGAGACTGGCCGACTGCCTACATAAGCGCCCTGTCAGGGGAGATGGAGCTGTAGCTGGAATTAATTGGGGCAAGAAACAGTAGTGAAGCCTTCAGCTTTGACAGGCTGCCAGATGTGGCCTCTGTTTGGCAGGTCCCAGATTAGCCCCCAGTGGCTGTGCCCCCTCACATTTCCCCATTTCCTTCTTACTGTGCTGTGGATTTTGGCTGGACAGCGAAGGGTAGATGGATTGTGAGTGAACGGCCTAGACTATGACCTGGGGAGAGCTTACAGGGAATCCTCTTGCAGGTAATTATTCCATCACAGAGAAGCAGATAGTAAGGCAAACCCTTTATGACCCTTTATGACCAAACCTGCTAGAGAACTGTTTGATTATGAGCCCCACAAAGGGCAGTATGATGATGATTCAGTAGCTAGTTTAGAGGCTACCCATAAATTCCTAGGGCAGTTTCAGTAGAACATTTCGAAATTACTGTACCTGTCATCCCTGGTCCAATTTTAGGAGAAAGTTTAGAAGTAACCCATAGATACCCATGGCAGGTTCAGTAGAGATTTTGGAAGTTACCCATGAATTCTAAGTACAATTTCAGCAGTAAGTTTTATAGGCTAGATGTATATCTCCAGCATAGGTTCAATAGAAGGTTTAGAAGGTACCCAAAGGGATTCAGTACAGGGCTTGGAGATGACCCAGAGATCTCCAGTACAGTTTGAATAGAAGATACCTAAACTGCCAGAAGGATCCTCAGCTTCATCAAAGTGGAATCAAATGAAATCACTTTATTGTCACATCACTTGACTCTTGGTTGTGTGCTGGTGAGTGAAACTCTTGTGTGAAAGTCAGTGCAATTGGAAGTACAAACAGTGATACACAATACAGTTACACAGGTGGAATATCCTAATGGACCGCCACGTTCAGCTTTGTCTGCCAAGCCAGGCGTAGGCCAGAAACAAGTTCTGGCAGGCTGGCAGGGTGTGTGTTTATGGGGGAGGGATGGGGTGTTCGTAATTTCCTATGGCTGTGGTGCACACCCTATGCTGGTAGGTACAGGCTCAGCTATGCCCAAGCATGACTGTGGCTTACTTGCGACACCTGTAGTGTGCTGCTGTTACAGTATTAACTCACCAGAACATGACTCCGTCTAGGAAGGCCCAGAAAATGAACATATGTGTGTAGAGCTCTTACGTACTTGTACGTGTGTGTGTGTCTCCGTGCCTGCAAACCCCAGAAAAAGTTTCTGAGAGTTTCTGTGATCCAGTGTTGTAGTACTCCAGTCTGCTTTTCCAGTCTCGAGTTTTTTGCTTTCTCAGCCTTGTCTTGGAAATAAAAGCATTTCTACTTGGTTGTAAGTCAGTCTCAGACTAGAGCATCCCTGGTTCAGACTTGTAATTTTAAAGTGAAATGCAAGACCGAATTTTTTTTCACCACAGTGAACAACTTTCTAATTTCTCCTACTCCTATGAAAATAACAATACACATTCGTAAAATGTAAATTCATCTATTTGTCACGTGGGGCGACATAGTGGTACAGTAGTTAGCACTGTTACCTCACACCTCTGGGACCTGGGTTCGAGTCTCTGCCTGGGTTACATGTGTGTGGAGTACTCCAGTTTCCACCCTCAGTCCAAAAACATGCTGAGGCTACTTGGATTTGCCAAATTGCCCATAGGGGTGTGTGTGTGTGAGTGTGTGCAAGTGAATGATGTGTGTGTGTGTGTGCGCCCCCAGTGATAGGTCGGCACCCCATCATGGGTAGTTCCCTGCATTGCACCCGCAACCTCTGGTATAGGCTCTGGACCACCAGCGACCCTGAACAGGGTGTGCAGTTTCAGAAAATGGCTGGCTGCCTTTTTGTCACATCTAGCCTGCTCCGCCTATTTGATCCCCTTGTTTCCCCATGGGCGTTTCTCTAAACTAGCCACAGCATGACTCTTAACTAGTGGTGCCTTACCCAAAGCAACTCTGCACAGCTACCTCCACTGCAAGCTAACGAGTCACCTGTGCAGACCACAAAACCCTCAGTCAGCTTCTGCCATAGTAGATGGAAAACGAAAAAGCTAATGAGTTTCAACGCGGAGGTATCCGCCCCTGCACCTGGCCCAGGAGAGGTCACCGTAATGCCCAGTCCAGGAGATGCTGCCACCGCTTCCAACTCGGCGATCCCAGTTTCATCTGGCCAGTCTCCAGGTACCCCTACCTGTTGCCTGAGAACCCTGCTGCGTCCCGCTCGTCAGTTTAACCAGAGGTCCCCTACTGACTAACGGAGGTCCCGGTTGAGGCCAGCTCACTCCCCGGAAACTCATCAGGTCCAGTCCTGGCCTCAACTGTCCAGATGGCTTCTGTTTAGTCTACCCAACCTATGACCATCGCCCAGGCAGCTCCTGCCTGCCTGAAGCCAATTCATTAGCCCCTGATTCTCTTGTGGACACCAACTCACCGACAGACCCTCTATGCTAGCTGGTGGCCGCCTCCTCTCCGGTTGTTCCTACCTGTTCGCCCATGGCTGTCACTGTCCAGATGGCTCTCGCCTGCTCGCCAGCAGCTATCGCCACCCAGATGACTCTTACCTGCTTGACTGTGGCCATCACTGCCTAGACAGCTTTTGCCTGCTTACCTATGGCCATCTTGCTGGCTCCTGCTTGCTCGGCTGTGGCCGCCTTGTCGGCCTTCCCCTGCTTTCTTGTGGCTGTCTTGCCAGCCTGTGCCTGCTCTCCACTGGCCACCTCATCTGTGGCCAGCGCTTCATCAGCTTCAGACCCACATGTTCTTGTTTCCAGGACCCTCTAGGAGGAGGTCATTGGGTGAGGGTACACCAAGGTCCTGTGAAGTGAAGCCTGCTTCGCAATCTGACCCCTCACCAGAGTATACCTCGCCTCGGCTGGAGTTCACAACTGTGCCCACCATGAGGCTGCTGCTGGTCGTCCAAACCCCCACCTTGCCATTGCTGTCTGTTGGCCGCCACCAACCTAGCACCTGTTGTACCGGCAACTGCCAGCCCCATGCCTGATTTCCTGGACGCGTCCAGTCCAAAGGAGAATGTTCCCCTGCAGCACCTGGATTGGGATCCTCTGGGCATTTCCCCTTGCTGCTTCCGGCTCCTGCTCTTTGGGTGCTCCTGCCTTAAAAGCCCCTCTGGACCCTCCTGCCTTGCATGTCTCTTGGGGCTCTCTGGTTCAAATTCCTGTCCCTCTACCAGCTTGTATCTGACAGGCCCCTCTGCAACTATGGGGTCCACCCTGGAAGTTCCAGTGATGCCCTTAGCACTGCATTTTTTATAGCACACTTCTGTTACAGCGCTGGTTTCTGCCTTATGGGTCCCTCAGCATTCCCCTATCCAAGCCCAGCTGTCACCTCAATGCCACTTAGCTCTGCTGACTCACCAACACTTGGGAGGTCCCCCGCCATGAGATCAACACCTAGCATCCTGGCATCGTCCTGACTCCCCTATCTAACCTCTTTCACTTGTGAACCTTGGTTCTTGCCCTTGTGTTTCCTCATCTGTGTCCTATCTGGTTCTCTCATATCTCTTGGCCCTGTCCTTGTTGTCCCTATACTTTTTTCCATGCTTAGTGGTGTTTCCTGTCCATATGATCATTGTTGTTGCACCTTCTGTTCCATGGTCCCCATTAAGTTTCTGCATCCTTTTCAATGTTGTCACCTATTTGGTATCCTCTGTAATATCCGCCATCACCCCTTTAATATAGTGTATCACAGTTCAATCTACCTGACCTTGTTCCTGGTTTTGTTTTGTCTCCCCAGGTCTTGGGTCCCAAGCGTCTGCCCACTGTTCGGCAGAGTCTTGTTCACATGGTCCTGCCCCATTTGTCCGTCCTCTCTTTTAGTGCCCCCTTTCCTGCCTGTTCTGTGCACCTGGAAAGCAGACCTTTGTGAGGGGGGAGGGGGGGACTCTCATGTCTAGCCCGCTCCTCATGTCTCAATCCCCTCGTTTTCCTTTGGGTGTGGCTCTAAACTAGCCATGCCTGGAGCTCGTTAGTCTTACCTCATGTCTTGTTAACCACTCACTCCTGCCTTGTGTTTTCTCCTTTGTTAGTCAGGTATATTAGCATCTCCCAGTCCTGTATTCGCTGTTCAGCCACTGTTGCCTGTCAGCACCTGTAATCTGTCCTGTGCTTAGTAATACTCTCCTATGAGGGTTTCCACAGTGTACAGCTTGCATATGGGTGATGCCTTCCCTGGTAATATGACAGTTTTATTCACCTTCTTATTCACACTTTGTACTGTATATTACCTCATTTATTTTATTGTTAGTTTTGAGAAGACTCAACAATGTAACACATCTTGCTTTTTATGCCATTTATTGGAGTGGATTGGTTTGTCTTATCATTACATTATCAGCTTCACATGTATCGGGTTCTGCTAATAGAAAAAAATAGCAGACATACCAGACAAACCACAAATATTTTTTCTTTTTTTTTGTTTTTCATCCTGATGGGTTTAAAACATTATTGAGTTGACAAAATGGAATAGGAAAAAGACTTAATAGAGTTGCAATCAATCTTCTGGTGCATACACACATTTATACAGACAGGCACAAACATACACAAGCACACACACCTATGTACACAGAGAAACAGACAGACAAGCAAATGGACAGACATATGACCACAAAAACAAAGCTATTTATAGGGACACACACACACACACAAGTGTTTTGCACATGGACATACTAATGCACACATTCAACCAGTTATGCAAATCTTTCCATGCACATGCACTTGCACACATACACAATCATATACACATGCATACCCACACACTCATGCCAGCCTGCCCGCTGGCCTCCTGGCCCTCTTCGTGGGGTTCAGGGGAACTTAAGCCTCTCCTAGAGTCTCCCTCTGTGATAAACAGCTGTAAAACACCCAGGCTTTGGTTGCACCAACACAAATAGTAGAGGTATGCCATGTTTACCAACATAGCCAAAAATATTGCGAGATGGAGCCTCCCCTGTACGTAACGGTGTGGGTGGGGAGTATGGTCAGCAGGGACATTCACACCGCCCTTCTCATCAGCTGTATTATCACCTTAGACACACCTCAAACTGCTGACCTAATGCTATCAACCGATAAAGCCAATGATACAGCTACCATTCCCCCCTCGGGAATTCATGCGCTGACCTCCAGGCCACCACCTGGAGGAGCAGTTTGAACTGGGCCAGTGCAAAGAGCAAAAGCATCAAGGGGACCAGATTGAGGGGGAGCAGACTAAAGGGAAACAGCTTGAAGCTTAAAAAAAGAGCAGGATGAAGGGAAGCAGTCTGAATGGTATCAGCTTGAAGGGCAGTCCGAAGGAGAACAGCTGTAAGAGGAGCAGCTTAAGAAAGAGGAGCATGAAAGGAAACAGCCTGAAGGGGAGTAGTGCAAAGGGAAGCACCCTGAAGTGAAGCAGCGCTAAGGGAAGCAGCTCAAAGGGGTGCAGCAGGAAGGGGAGTAGCTTGAAGGGGAGCAGCCTGAAAGGGAGCCGTGCATTGGGGTGCAGCTCAAAGGAGAGTAGCCTGAAGGGGAGCACGTCGAGGGAGCAGCGTGAAGGGCAGCAGAGTAAAGAAGAGCAGCTCGAAGTATAGCAGCATGAAACTGAGCAGCGTGAAGAGGAACAGCTGGGAGGGGAGCAACTTGAAGAAGAGCAGCATGTAGGGAAGCACCTCAAGGGAGCAGTGTGAAAAGGAGTAGCATAAAGAAGAACAGCTAGAAGTGGAGCAGCCTGAAGGAGCCATTTCACATTGCGCAGATATTGTGCTCCTTGGCTGATTGATTGGTTTGTTTTCTCTCTCATTCGATTTGGCTGTTCTTACTGCTAACTCCTTACAGATGGGCGGGACTTTTGGAAAGCCATTGTATTTAGACTGGAATAAAGTACAAACAGACTTGGTAGGGGGTGTGCATGCATCTGTGGGTGTTTTCGGAGGGGGGGAAGGAGGTGGACTGACCCCACGCTCTAAAATTGCTGCTTTCATCTGTGTACAGTGTTTCCTATGCCTCAAACTTGATCTCTTCTCCACTGGTCAGGAGTTACCCTGATTCCATTGCCATGGTTATGGGAGACCCTTCTAAAACCACTACCTCCAATCCTGCTATAGTAAAGTGTGACCAGAGTCCTGAAGCACAAAACATGGATGATGGGGGGCCGAGGACAACTAGCATCTCTTACCTGAGTCTGCGATTCCCTGGGGGGTGGATTTTTACAACCCACTAAGACACGTCCACTCTCATTTAGTCTTCCACAGTATGACTTTGAGTTTTTACGACCTGATTTTTCTGCCACTTAATATTAAAAAGATGACTGGGATGACGCGTGTAATTATACCTTCTCCGCCTAGACCTTCCAGAGATATAAAAATTGACTGGTGCTGAATATTTTGCCTGGTGTGACCAGCCATCCAAACATTATGAGACATCGCAGACCATCATCTGGCTGTTTGATGCCTACAGCTCCACAGGCGTCCGGCTATGATGAGAATGACTGCCGACTCAGGGAAGGGAAGTTTTCTAAACCAAACGCAGACGAAGACCTTTGCCTGCCATCTGAATGGACAAGGCAACACCCCAAACGATGGCCTGGTTTCATGGTCACCGTTGCAGGAATGTAGATCTTGCCTCTATCGAGTCAAAGATGCAGGAGTTTGAAACAAGGTCATATATCCTATGTAGCAAAGAAATGCCCTGATGCCAGAAGGCCTTCCTGCTGGAGGTGCTCAGAGACACGATGAGAACCTAAAGTGAAGGAAGCTTCTTCTTGTTTGCTCTCCCTAAACTTTTTTTAACAAACACGTTTAACATCTGTTTTGCATTACACTTGGTCTTTGTTGTAAAAAGCCAAGTTATAATTCTGCCAATAACATACAGATATGAGATTTTCTTCGGCAGGGCAGCCCCTCTGTTTAGGATTCAGATTAGCACATGGTATATACTCATGTTTCAGTCATAACAATGATTTTAAAATTGCTTATTTTATATGTAAGGCGTTTTTTTCTGATCAGGCAGTCAGAAGATTCTGTAGTGAGGACCCCCTCCCCCTAGGACACACTATAGTCCATTTAAAGCACTTTAGACTGACAAAGGAGCTGAGCTATTATCACCAAGTATTTAACTCTAAGCTTATGCAGAGAGTTTCATGCAGCTTCATGTTGTTTGGTTTGACAATATTTCTGAGTAAATACCTTTATCCTCCCTCCCAGAGCAGCAGCACAGCTCACCTCTCCATACCAGCTTTCTGCCTGCTTGTTTTGTTTGTAGACTGAAAGAGGCTGGTTTGTGTATGTGTGTGTGTGTGTGCGCGAGCGGGTATACCTGTCCTTATGGGGACACAATGTCCCCTTAATGTGATAAATATCCGTTTTTTTTTTCCCTTATGGGGACCGGTTTCCTATTTTATAAAACTCTTTTATATAAATCGGTGACTGCTATGAAAAAACTAAAAATGCACTCTTGTATTTTTCTTGGTTACTTATGGTTATGGTGAGGGCTGGGTGGGGGTTAAGGTTGTCATAGTTGGCGTTAGCATTTTTCCCATGAGCGGTCCCCATAAGGATAGGTATACCCTACATGTGTGTGTGTGTGTGTGTGTGTGTGTGTGTGTGTGTGTGAGAGCGAAAATCACCCCCATAATGTAATAAAAATGTGATATTTTGAACTTGTGGGGATCATTTTTCAGGCCCCCACAAAGATCTGTGAGTTCAATCAAAAAAAAAAATGCCAAAAGTCTCGTATTTTGTTTGGTTACTTATGGTTAGGGTTAAGACTGGATAGGAATTAAAATGTCATGTTATAATGAGAGTTTTCCCCATTGAAATTAATGTCCCCACAAAGATACTGTGGCATCAGGCAGACCAAGGCAATGCGGGAGCAGAGAAAAAGACAGAGACTTGCTTGCCGGGGGGACACGCTCCTTATTGGTAGTCCTGAAAATGACTACATCAGGCACCCAACAAGCACCTAACCAATTACGCATAGGAAACACAATGTTATCAGACAATGAACTGTAAGACACATACACAGTGGGAGATTTACATAAGCTAACACACGAGGATCGGACCCGGTACATATAAGACGTAAACACACGCGCAACAATAAAATATTGTATCCATTAACAATAACAACAACACAACAAGGGCTAATTACAACTGCATGCGGGGACATGTGCCCCACCGGTGCTACACTATAATTACAAACCTTTGTATATGTGTGTGTGTGTGTGAGAGAGAGAATATGTCTGTCTGCTGTACACTGACACAGCAGTTTCAGCTTTGCTTTAAATAGCTCTGGCCGTATGGCAGCTCTGTAATTACATGGGACTTGTTAAGTGAAGCACTGGTTCCCAACTTCAAAAATATTCTCATAAAAGCATCAAGAGCCATGTGTTTGCCCAAACAATTGGAGGAAGGCCTCTCTCTGTCTTTCTGAAGTGGGCTTTTGGGAAAAGAGGGGGGGTAAATAACAAATATATTTGGGAGAACCCCTTTTTCTGTTTTGAAACCCGTAATAGTATCCAGAACCTTGTTATCTACTTGGGAACCTTTAATAACATACAGTACACAAACAGTATCTACTCTGGAACCTCAGCGCCTCTTTTTGAACCCTTAATAATAGATAGATAGAGACTTTATTTATCCAGAAGGAAATTTGTACATAAAATATACAGAATTTTAATATCTGTGTGGGATCCTTAATGATACACAGAACTTTAGTATCTGTTTGGAACCCTTAATAATATACAGAACCTCAGTACCTCAGCTGGAACCCTTAATGAAATACAGAACCTCAGTATTTACTTCTGAACCTTACAGGACGTTATTCTTTTTAGAACCCATTTATTTTGTACATAATGCAGCAGATAGATTACTGGTTACGGACCTGGACAAGGAGCGTTGCCAGCTTCGAGTCCCAGGGCAGCTTGCCCTTAAGCAAGGTAATAAAATTGCTTCATAAAAATACCCAGCTGCAAAAATTGGGTTTATAAAACGTGTGTTTTTGCATCAGGTTATGTTACATTGCAGCATGTCTCAGCCTGTTAGGCAGTGACATTTACTGTGTGTTTGTGTGTGTGTGTGTGTGTGTGTGTGTGTGTGTCTTTGTCCTGGGCTATAGTGAGATTTCATCGCTGGAGCTTTTTGCTTGTTTGGGAGTGATATTTCTGTCTGCTGGAGCTGCATGCTGTGCCGCAGGGGGAGAACACAGCCTCCATACAAAAAAGTGGGGAGTAGCTCTCGGCGTGCCACAGAGGGGTACCATGCTAAGAGGGGGCTGTGAAGCCCAAGCTCAGGGCCTGCTGGGGTGGCACTATGCTGACATCTCTGCCAGCCACATAGGCCCGTTCCCTGCACAGCCTGCTGCTCACATCCTGCTAGATGCCTTTGCCTCCTTGCAGCCTTTGCCCTACCCTGGGGAAACTCATTCAGGCCCCCCCTGCCCACCATTCACTCGCACACAAGGGGCTCCAGTGATGTTCATATGAAAGTGCAGGCAAAGGTCCACCCCCCGCCAGACGGCAGCACTTACACACATCCCAGGGTGCTACTCGACAGCCCTGCTGCTGCAGGCATTCTGCTGGGCCAGGAAGACAGTGCCAGCATTGTGGTGGTGAGACATGGCATTTTGGCGAGGCTATTCTCTGAACCCACAGGCCTTCAGGGGTCACCCTGTGCTCCTGATGGATTCTTCGTTTAGTGGTTGCCCTTTAAGGGCTTGTGTACAGATTAGCCAGGGGCAGCAGATGAGGGGACAGAAAGACTCAGTTGCACTTTGCTGACCACTCCGCTGCCATATGCCCCCCCTCCTTCATAAACCCATCTCATCACTGATGGGGTAACTTGATCTGACTAACCCCTGTCCCAATGACACATATTTTGGGGGAGTCAGGGAGGCCCTACTTTAGGCTGTCTTACCTGATCTCCCCCTTGTATATTGCCTCACTGCCTCTGCTGGCTTTCCATGTATGACATCTGACTGGCTCTGGATTACCCTGCATTACTATGTTTGCCTTCTGCAGATACATACTTTTGGCCTTACCTTGTACGACGTGTGTCGTCTGGGTCTGAGTGCTTCCTGCCCTGATCCCTGACAGCAGGGCCCCCGTGTTGGGACAGTACTTTGTGAAATGGTGCTTCTGCCGCTGCACTGCAGATGCCCTGAAGTGAGGGTTCTGCTGAGGCACTTTTTCCCAATGAAAATTTAAATAGCAGTTTTCAGATGCTAAGATCCATTTTATTACAGTGTTTCTGTCCTATCCACTCTGTGAAATTTACCAATGGAATAGGACTGAGCGACACAAAAGACATGTTCACTTGTCATTATATAAAATTTAAACAAGAAGAAAATGTGGAACTTTGTTAAACTGTTAATAAGGAACAATGTTTGATGTTTGTCAGTGAAGAAGCTGACAACCACAGTAGCCTTTATTTTGGTGAAAAGGTAAGAGGACGCCGGTGTTGTAGCAGTATTTTCGCAGTTTAAAGTCTGACACCCAAGTTTATTTTAGTATGAATTATTAAATAAAATTAGATTTCTGCTTGCAGTCCATTTCTGGCAAAGCTACTGTAGCGGAATCATAAGGGAAAATGGTGACTCAAAGTAAAAAAATGACACAGTGAATTATAAGGAATAAATTGTGCATATAAAATATATATTGTGTCTATATAAATAAATAAAGGGACTGGACTGTATTGCACTCTGGAGTTGCCCGTGGTGAGAGGTGCTAGGCAGGTGTGCGATTATTTTTAGCCCTCCAGTTAGGCACCATTACATTGGAATTCACCCCAGTGACTGAGAGGATCGCCGTTCCTTCGAATTGCTGGGTCAGGTCAGGGAACAGGTTCTCACTGCTGCCTGTGCATACGCACCAAACACCAGCCCAGAGTATCTGACCTTCTTGGAGACCTTGGAGAGTGCTGGAAGGTGCCCCCGCTGGGGACTCCATTGTTCTACTGGGGGAATTTAACACTCAGGAGGAGCTGAACTGTCAACTGAGTACCAGCTGGTAGTGAGTTGGATCCAATGGTGGGGTAAGACGCCAGATAGACCAGGAAGATCAAAAAGTTTAGTAAATGTGTGCTGTGAGCATCTGGCAGAGGTGTAGTAGATAAAAACTTTTCAGTGGTAAGGCTCCGGGGTTGAGGCTTAGTAAGGCTGAGATTCACTCTCAGTTCTTGATGTTGTTGGGTTGTCTTGGCCTACATATCTCTTCATCATTGCGTGGAGGTTAGGGACAATTCCAACTTCAAATCCCACTCCTCAGCCTCCCTGGGTAGGGTACTGGAGAGGAAGGTCCATCATTTATCAAACCTTGGATCCAGAAGGAACAATGCGGATTCCATACTGGTGACGGAACACTAGATCCATCTTTATACTCTTATAAGGACAGTGGGTTCATGGGAGATTTCAGTGCCACATCAACCACATGCATCAGTTTATCACAGTACTGCAAAAAGACAGAACGTTCACATCCAGCAAGTGTCTTATTCCGGAGGTGGAACAGGGACTTAATTGCTGGAGGATTAGGGTATTTAAATAATGTGCAGTATGTTCAGCAGCTTTTGCTTTGTGCTGCATTATGAAGGTATCTATAGTGCATTATAGATGAGAGCTTCATAAAGGTGAGAGCTTCATAAAACTTTCATAATGTATAATGAACATGCTATAATGTGTTATGCCCTTTTATAAATATTTATAGCCATGTTTATAACACTTTTAATGTGTTATGAATGTGTTAATATATTCTTATAGACATGGCACTCATAAAAAGTGTTACCTTATATTTCTCTACCCAGCCCCACCCTTTTTTTTTTGCTGATCTGAAAAATGATCTGATCCGTGACTCAGAAATATGATACGATCCCAGCCATGAGTTTTGTGATCTGTTGCACTCCTAATGTGCAGTGTGCAGAACACACCTCACCAGTCGGCCTGGTGATGGTCCAGGCTTTCAGAGGGGCCTTTCAAGTGCTCAGAGTGCATTACTTGTACCAAAGACATGTGTTACAGCCAAAACAAAAACTTACAATCTCACTTATATAATCACATATCTTATGTCACTATCAGTGTAACCCTACCCTACATTCAAGAAACTAACTAAAATGCTAACATGAGTCATTTATTTACATCAGATTTCACTAGCAAATATGTTTCTCACACATTGAATGTTTGAAGAAAATTTGAATGCCACCCTCCATCCATCCATTATCTTCTGCTGGGTGCGAGGTTGGGTCGCGGGGGCAGCAGTCTCAGCAGGGAAACCCAGACTTCCCTCTCCCTGGCCACTTCATCCAGCTCCTCCAGGAGAATCCCAAGGCGTTCCCAGGCCAGTCAAGAGACATAGTCCCTCAAGCGTGTTCTGAGTCTTCCCTAGGGCCTCCTCCCAGTGGGACAAGCCCGGAACACCTCACCTGGGAGGCATCCAGGAGGCATCCTAAGCAGATGCCCGAGCCACCTCATCTGGCTCCTCTCAATGTGGAGGAGCAATGGCTCTACTCTGAGTCCCTCCTGAGCTCCTCACCCTATCTCTAAGGGAGAGCCCAGCCAACCAGCGTAGAAAATTCATTACAGCTGCTTGTACTCGCGATCTTGTTCTTTCGGTCACTACCCATAGCTCATGACCATAGGTAAGGGTAGGAACATAGATCGACTGGTAAATTGAGAGCTTTGCCTTTTGGCTCAGCTCCTTCTTCACCATGACAGTCCGATGCAGCACCCGCATCACTGCTGGCGCTGCACTGATCCGCCTGTCAATCTCCCGCTCCATCCTTCCCTCACTCGTGAACAAGACCCCAAGATACTTAAACTCCTCCACTTGAGGAAGGACCCCCTCCCCGACCCAGAGAGAACACTCCACCCTTTTCCGGCTGAGGACCATGGTCTCGGATTTGGAGGTGCTGATTTTTATCCCAGCAGCTTCACACTCAGCTGCAAACTGCTCCAGTGAGAGCCAAAGATCATGGTCCGATGAGGCCAGCAGAACTACATTGTCTGCAAAAAGCAGAGATCTAATCCTGAGGTCACCAAACCGGACACCTTCAACGCCCTGGCTGCGCCTAGAAATTTTTGAAAACAGAATCGATGACAAAGAGTCCAACCCTCACCGGGAATTAGTCCGACTTACAGCCGACAATGCAGACCAAGCTCTGGCACTGGTTATACAGGGAGCGAACAACCCTTATAAAGCAGCCCGGCACTCCGGCACCCCATACTCCTGGAGCACACCCCACAGAACTCCCCGAGGGACGCGGTCGAATGCCTTCTCCAAGTCCGCAAAACGCATGTACACTGGTTGGGCAAACTCCCACGCACACTCCAGGACCCTCCCGAGAGTATAGAGATGGACCACTGTTCCACAGCCAGGGCAAAAACCCATACTGCTCCTCCTGAATCCGAGGTTCGACTGTCTGACGGATCCTTCTCTCCAGCACCCCTGAATAGACCTTACCAGGGAGACTGAGTAGTGTGATCCCCCTATAGTTAAAACACACCCTCTGGTCCCCCTTCTTAAAGAGGGGTACCACCACCCCGGTCTGCCAATCCAGAGGCACTGCCCCTGATGGCCACACAATGCCGCAGATGCGTTTCAACCAAGACAGCCCTACAACATCCAGAGCCTTAAGGAACTCCGGGCAGATCTCATCCACCCCCGGGGCCCAGCCACCGAGGAGCTTTTTAACCACCTCAGTGACCTCTGCCCCAGGGATAGGCGAGTCCATCCCCAAGTCCCCAGACACTGCTTCCTCATTGGAAGGCATATACGTGGGATTGAGGAGGTCTTCGAAGTATTCCTTCCATCGATCCACAACACCCCGAGCTGAGGTCAGCAGCGCACCATTCCCACCATAAACAGTGTTTATCCCACCCTGAGACACCGGATAGTGGACCAGAATCTCCTCGAAGTCGTCCAGAAGTCATTCTCCATGGCCTCGCCAAACTCCTCCCATACATGAGTTTTTGCCTCAGCGACCGCCGAAGCCGCGTTCCGCTCGGCGTGCTGGTACTCATCAGCTACCTCCAGAGTCCCACAGGCCGAAAAGGCCCGATAGGACTCCTTCCTCAGCTTAACAGCAGCCCTCACTGCCGGTGTCCACCAGCGGGTTCAGGGATTGCCGCTGCGACAGGCACCGGCCACCTTACAGCTACAGCTCTGGTCAGCCGCCTCCACAATGGAGGCACGGAACATCGGCGAAGTTCTGCCAGAGGTTGGAGTTGAAGCTCCTCTTGTCAGGGGATTCCACCAGGCATTCCCAGCAGACCTGCACTATACGCTTGAGTCTGCCAGGTCTGACCGGCTTCCTCCGCCACCAGCGGAGCCAACCCTCCACCAGGTGATGATCAGTTGACAGCTCCGCCCCTCTCCTCACCCGAGTGTCCAATAAATATGGCCACAAGTCCGATGACACGACCACAAAGTTGATCATCAAACTGCGGCCTAGGGTGTCCTGGTGCCAAGTGCACACATGGACACCCTTATGCTTGAACATGGTGTTCATTATGGACAATCTGTGATGAGCACAGAAATCCAATAACAAAACACCACTCAGGTTCAGATCGGGGCAGCTGTTCCTCCCAATCACGGCCCTTCAGGTCTCACTGTCATTGCCCACGTGAGCATTGATGTCTCCCAGCAGAACAAGAGAGTCTCCAGGAGGAGCACTGTCCAACACCCCTTCCAAGGACTCCAAAAAGGGTTGGTATTCTGAACTGCTGTTTGGTGCATAAGTGCAAACAACAGTCAGGACCCGTCCCCCCACCCGAAGGAGAAGGGAGGCTGAGGCTACCCTTTCATCCACTGCGGTAAACCCCAATGTACAGGCGCCCACCAAGGGGCAATAAGTATGCCCACCTCGGCGCCTCTCCCCATGAGCAACTTCAGAGTGGAAGAGGGTCCAAGCCCCTTCGAGGAGACTGGTTCCAGAGCCCAAGCCATGCGTCGAGGTGAGCCTGACTACATCTAGTCGGAACCTCACAGCCTCGCACACCAGCTCAGGCTCCTTCCCCACCAGAGAAATCACTTTCCATGTCCCTAGATCTAACTTCTGCAGCCGAGGATCTGACTGCCAAGATCCCCGCCTTCGGCTACTGCCCAACTCGCACTGCACTCGACCCCTTTGGCCCCTCCTACAGGTGGTGAGCCCATTGGAGGGGGGACCCATGTGCCTTCTTCCGGCTGTGCCTAACCATGCCCCATGGGTGCAGGCCTGGCCACCAGGCACTCGCCATCGAGCCCCACCCCTAGGCCTGGTTCCAGGGGGGGGGCCTGGTGACCTGAGTCCGGGCGAGGGAAAACGTAGGTCTGTGTTTTTACTCGTCATAAGGGGTATTTTTAAATGCCACCGTATTCCAGAAAAATGACAAATAACAAGTTACAGGAAAGTACTGAGAAGACACCATCAATGTACAGAGTAATAAGTGTACAACAGCAATAACAAAATGGAAAGCCTACCTTTGCTAATACGATAGCAAAATGATATAGATACCAATATATACAGTAAACTGGTGAAATTTGCAGATGACACCAAGGTGGGTGGTGTAGCAGATA